>JBBMOL010001320.1:0-42286 GCA_037954665.1 Laguncularia racemosa | reverse complement strand
GGGAATTGTGTATTTTGGGTTAGTTCAAAGGAATTGAGAGGGGAATTTGGAGTTGATATCATCATTGCTTGTAAAAACCGAGGATGTGTGATTCGTCCTTTGAGCGAAATACGTAAGGGAGTGTATCACGAGGTTTAAATTATATATATTTGTGTTAGTACTAATTCTTTTCTGCAGGATCTATTCGAGGCACCCATTTCCTGAAGGTGAGAGGGAAGGTTTGATGCTAGATTAGTAATTGAGGCGTTGGGGGGTGAGATGAAGAGGATGTTTCAGAGGGCATGAAACAAATTCATCAAACGGTGGAACAAAGACTAGAGAAATCAAAAAAACGTCTTCCAAGGGCGTAAGAGAGAGAGTTGTTCTAGAGAGTAAAAAAGGGGTGGAGATGAAATGTCTGATGATGAATTTTGATGAACCTTCTGTCGGGAGTTATAGAGGTTATAGTGGTAGGAATAGAGGAACTAGGGATTGGGAAGAGAGAGGAGATAGGAAATAGAGGGGAAATAATCAACTGAGTAGTATAAAGATGAAGATTCCTCCTTTTCCAAGGGAAGAAGATCCCGAGGCTACTTAGAGTGGGAGAAGAAGGTAGAGATGGTGTTTGATTTCACAACTAATAGTGGGAGAAAGAAAGTGAAACTTGCTACCACTGAATTTTCGGATTATGCCAAAAGTGTGGTTGGATCAACAAATTTGAATCGAAAAGGAATGGCGAACCACCTATTGAGTCGTGGGAAGAGATGAAGAGGGTGATGAAAAAGGGGTTTTGTGCCTGCATATTACTATCGTAAATTTACACAACAAATTGCAAACTCTTAGGCAGGGAAGCCGAAGTATGGATGAGAA
This sequence comes from Laguncularia racemosa, assembly GCA_037954665.1. Classification (NCBI taxonomy): domain Eukaryota; kingdom Viridiplantae; phylum Streptophyta; class Magnoliopsida; order Myrtales; family Combretaceae; genus Laguncularia; species Laguncularia racemosa. The sequence goes on along the minus strand of JBBMOL010001320.1, from coordinate 41,437 downwards.
ATTCAAGGAGATGGAAGTTACTATGATTAGGGTGAATGTTGGAGGAGGATAGAGAGGCTACCATGGCTAGGTTTCTTGCTGGATTGAATAGAGAAATTCAAAATGTTGTGGAATTGCAGCATTATGTGGAATTGGAAGATATGGTTCACAGGCTATAAAGGTTGAGAACCAACACAGGAGGAAAGGAAAATAATCCCGCAGGGTTTTCAAACAGGGTGCTAGTTCATCTGCCTGGGAAAAACAAAACCAATGGAAGAAGGAAAAAAAGGGCCTTTACCCACCAAACCAAAAGGAGAGCAGAGGCAAGCGGGTTCTACTTCTGGATCAAGGTAAACCTGACTCTTTTACTCCTAGAAATCGTGACATTAGATGTTTTAAATGCCAAGGTAAAGGCTATATTACTAGTCAATGTCCGAATAGGCGTGTGATATTCTGCGTGAAAGATGGTGAATATGAGACTGAGGGGATAGTAAGAGGAAAGATATGCCTCCATTAGAGGACGTTAAAGATGATGAGGAGCCTGAAATAAGGAGGTTAGTGGAAATATGAAGAGAGCTTTGAATGTGCAGGTGAAGGAAGAAGAGGGGGTGCAAAGAGAGAATATTTTCATACTAGATGTTATACTAGGTGATCATATTTGCAGTTTGATCATTGATGGAGGAGGTTGCACCAATGTGGTGAGTAATTTTATTGTTGAGAGGCTGGGACTCAAGACTACTAAAACCCTAGTCCATATAAATTGCAATGGTTGAATGATAGTGGCGAGACTAAGGTGAGTAAGCAAGCCTTGATTGCTTTTTCGCATTGGTAGGAATGAGGATGAGGTGTTATGCGATGTAGTGCCAATGCAAGCGTGTCATGTGTTGTTGGGAGGCCATGGCAATTTGATAAAAGGTTGTTTCATGATGGCTTTTCTAAAAGTTACCTTGTTCCCCAAGGGAAAAGTTTTTAAATCTTAAACCTTTTAACACCTAATCAGGTGTAGAGGATCAATTGTAGCTACAACAGTCTTCTGCAAAATATAAGGTGAGTGAAAAACAGAGGGAGAGTGAAGAGAAAAAAGACGCGAGAAAGAAAGGAATTACAAAAGACATATCAAAAGGAAAAAGAGAGGAAGGCTGGAAAGAGTGGAAGAGACCAAGTTGAAGGGGGATCAACTTTTGGTGGTGAGTGAAAAGGAGAGTGCAGCCTTGCAAAAGGAGAGTTGTGTGGCAAGAGCGCAGTGTAGTGAGGAGAGCGTTATGATGAAGCAACCTATGTTGTTGCGGGTTTTTTTAAGGAAACTTGTTTGAATACTAACGAATTATTTAACCTTTGCCTAGTGTGGTTGTGTCTATTGTGCAGGACTTTGAAGATGTCTTCCCTTGAGGAGATTTCCAAAGGGATTCCCCACCTATTCGTGGTATTGAGCACCAGATTGACCTTGTACCCGGAGCATCGATTCCAAACAAACCGGCTTATAGGAGCAATCCAGAGGAGACAAAAGGGAAATCCAAAGGCAGGTCGATGAATTAATGGAGAAGGGGTACATGAGAGAAAGCATTAGCCCATGTGCAGTGCTTGTGATTTTGGTGCCTAAGAACGATGCCGCACCCATCAACAACACCATGGTAAAGTATCATCATCACATTCCTCGCTTAGATGACTTATTAGATGGGTTATTGGGTTTAGTGTCATTCCTCATGAGCTTTTGGGTAGATTTTTCCGGGTTTTTTGTGTTAGGATTACCCAGGTTAGACATGGTCGAGATTCTATTTTTATGTGGGGTTAGATTTTTAAAATGGCACATTTTTTCCCTTTGTAAAAAAAAACAAGATGTTTGAAATTTTCTAATTTGTTCTTTAGGAAGTTGTGAATTACAGGGTATCCTAAACAATGTACGGATAGAGAGCAAAAGGTTTTTGACTACTTCTGGAAGACCTTGGGGTAATTAGGAACTAATTATTGTTTTTACTATGTCATCCACAGACGATGGTAAAAAAAAGGTTGTAAATTGAACTTTTTACTTTGTTGGGGGCTGTCATTAAAAAGAAAATTAAAAGTTGGAGGTTGTTTGCCGCATGTTGAATTTGCCTAAAAACGAAATGCATTTACTACAAGTTTACCCCCTTTTTTGAAATTGATAGGGTTTTAATAAAACAAATTTCCTTTTGGGATTTATCACCTTTCCCTTTTTTCTGAGTATGTTAATCTAGATAGCAAAAGAAAGCGAATTTTTTTAAACAAATCCAGAGAAAAAGGGCTAAAAAATATGAAGAACAAGTAATGTGAAAAAAAACCAACAAGGGTCATCGAAAAGTTTTTTGAACGGAGACGGGGTTTAGGCAATGCACAAAAAAGGTTTCCTAGCAGCGTCATTAAACTACTTCCAGAGGTGATGGCCATTTAAAATTTCCTTGAGGCATCAATGAAATATACAAGATGATTTTTCCCGGGGAGATCAAGTAATTGCTACATTTAATGTATTTTTTGAGTCCTTTTGATGCAGGCGATGATTTGAGGAAAGTCCTTTTCAAGAGGAGGGGAAGATGAGACCATGATGGGAGCCAAGCCAGAAGATGGAAAAAAAAGGGATCCCCTTTTAAGGACCTGGACCATTACAAGAACCGGCGAAACGATTAAAGGAAGCACTTAACGGGTTGATAAAAGGGTGTCCATGAATCGGAAGGGATTGGGCAATTGAAGTGGGAAAGGATTGGAAAGACCATGGGAATGCCCCTTGCCTTGTACAAGAAAACGGATGGGGGTTTAAGAGGGTATGTCTTACAAGGGACGACCTGTAGGGGGGGAGGTTACACAGAATCTAACGGTCGTTCACGATTCAACACGGCCTGAATGGGTTCAAGATTTCCCAGAAAGTACCATTAGAAGACAAAAGGTCGTGTTAATGTCAAGAATTTCCTCTTTTGGGTTTTTTAAAGAACTAATCTAAAAACTTATCGGATTTTTTTATTCCGTGGCATTCATCTCGACTTATAAAATCGATTTTTCACCCCGATTGTGGCGTCTACATATTATACCAAGGTTTTGTCTCACTTATAGGCAAGGGGTCGGGGGTTTCCATTTGAGTGTGTTTGGCATCTTGGGTGGAAATTCCCAAACGTATTGGTATTGGGTTTCGTCACACGTTGGCGTATTTCGTACATTTTGGGTTTATCAGAGCAAACGATTTCGTTTTTGCAGGTATAAATACTTGCTAAGTGGGTTTTGATGGAGTTTTTTTGAACATTTTGAATTGAAAAAACTTTCCCGTGAAGGTTCCTTTGCTTGCAAATAATCTCTTTTCCTTTTCAAAAGTGAAATTGTGGCGAGTTTCAACTTGATTAGATTGTGAGAAAACCCAATCTTCATCTTGTTGTTTTCAAATTGTTTTTTGCGAGTCAAATCTAGGTGAAATTTGGGTTGGTGATTGTTGTTATCTACGTGAATTGGGGTTCATCCATTTCAGATTGAATCACTTCAATTTGAATGGAATTCTATTTCTTTGGCTTTTTAAAATCCATTAATAATTATACAATTGTGTTGTTCCATATTTCCCAAAATTTATCATTAAGGCCCTTTTTAAAATTCTTGTGAAATTTGGGGGTCTTCGGTGGAAAATTTGTGATCTTTCCTATTATGGATTGTAATTTGTTGTTCACACCATTTTTTGTTTTGTTTGGTATTTAATTAGTAAGGCAAAATCATCTTGTGGGTTAACTAAAGAGAAAACATCTATTGTAGATTTTAAAAATCTTAAGAAAAAAGGGAAATTTTATAATAGTGGGCCCCTATGGGCTAAAATAAATTTTTTTGGGAAAGTGTCTATTTGGACTTTTGTAACCCTTAAAAAAGATATTTAGGAAAGTGCCGCTATGGGGTTTACAAATTTTTTGGGGAAAACGTCAATTATTTATTAGCAACCCTAAAAAAGATTTTTGGAAAGTGCTTATGTAGGCTGAATAATTCTTTTAAAAGGGAAAAATGTCTATTATAGATTGAATCCTAAAAATGAAAAATTTTGGAAAATGTCCCCTAAGGGGTTTATTAATTCTTTTTGGGAAAAAATTTATTACAGACTAGCAATCCTAAAAATGATTTTTAAGAAAGTGTCCTTTTAGGCTGGGTAATTTTAGGGGGAAAGGGGTTTGTTACAAACCCACAATTTCCCAAAATAAATTTTTAGAAAAATGCCTTTGTGGGCTGACATCCTAAAGCATATTAAAATTTAACTACTTATGCATTACATATTTTTTAAAAATGAAGAATTTTACCTGGTTTTGCAGATAGTGCCTAAACAATTTAACCCTCTTTCTTGAAGTTTAACACATTTTTTTACTTGTCTCTTTCTTGAATCAACTCTTCCTATTGTTGGATGAACCATGCTTGTGTGAATTCACTTCCATTCAAGAATTTCAACTCTTCCAATCCATTTTGGTCAAATTATTTTTTGCTCCTGTTATTTGGGGCTCTAACCTGAAATAGCAAAAAAAAACCCCCCTTTTTTGAAAAAAATAAAACCATGGTGGAGTAGGGTTTAAGAGCTTTTATCATTCATTATTGGGTTTTTTTCCCCACCCAAATTTCTTCATGTTTAAGTGCATAAGGCAAAAAAAAGAGTAAAAAAAGAAAAAAACCCTTTTTGATGAGGAGGGAGATGATTAATGGGGATATCTACTTTACACGTAAATGGTAAAAATTAAACCACAAAAGACCCCAAAGATATTTCAATAAAATCAGGTAAAAATTCCATTGATTCATCAAGGATAATACATTTTAACTACATTAGAATTTACAGGGTCTTTTAAATCTAGACCGTCCATAGTAAGAAAATTAATGCCCCTCCAAATAACATTCTCTTTACAGAAAAGGGCCCCCCATAATTAGGGGGTAAACTTCCCTTTAGAAACTTTTACATTTGGGAGGATCTTTTTTTTAAAAATAAGTCACCCTTTTGGAAACTTTAAGGTCGCACTTTTTATTAAAGGGGTCCCAACCATTTTTTGTTGGTAACATTGCCCCTGGCATAAAGCTGCTAACCTCTTTTCATCTTTTTAGATCAATTGGTCAACTTGCTTTTTTCACCCAATCAGGGTTCATCTAGTTGAGTTTTTTAACCCAAAACCCTAAGTGATGGAATCTCAACTTCAACTAGCAAAACAACCCTTTAGTACCATATACCAAAGAGTGTGGGGTAGCTCCTATTTTTTTTAAAAGTTCTAATGAAGGTCCAATAGGCCATGAGTGCAAAAAAGGTAACTTTACATGCTAGTCTTTATAAGTAATGGCCATTTTTCAATACCCCGTTTTTTATATTTTTATTTGGCCCCCTTCTACAGCTCCATTCATTTATGGTCGTATGGGGTTTGGGAAATTTTTATGATTTTATTCCAAAAACTTGGCATAACTCCATCATGAGTTTGTTATTGAGGTTCGTGCTATTATCTGTATAATTGATTCATGAGATCCATATTAAGCAATAATGTTCCTTTTGATGAATTTGACCATTACTCCTTTGGTAACATTGGTATATGAGGAAGCTTCAACCCATTTGGTAAAAATAAATTGATTGCCACCAATATGAATCGATGACCATTGGATGCTTTTGGATTAATTGGTCCAATTATGACTAAACCCATATAGAGAATGGCCATGGTGAAGAAAGTGTATAAAGTTCTTGAGGAGGGGCATTTATTTTTTTGGCATAAATTTGACATGGATGACAAACGTCTTAGATGTTTGATGTAGTCGAATTCCATAGTCAACTAGTAATAACCTAATCTCATGATCTTCTTGGCTAACATGTAACCGTTCATGCTCCTCTTTCATAAGGGTGTTTGCTTCTTTCTTATCCACACATCTTAATAATACGTTGTCAAATGATCGCTTATATAGTGTGAATCCACTTAACAAAAAATGACTTGCCAATCTTCTAAGCATTTTTTTGTCTTTCTTATTAACTTTTTCTAGATATCTTCCTTCTTGAAGAAGGATCTTGATGTCATAATACCAAGGCTTATCATCTTGCATTCCTTCAATAGCTAAACAAAAAGCAGATTTATCTTTAATCTCGATCTTGAGAGGTTAGATTTCTATCCCTTTTGTTATTTGAGTTAAAGATGCCAATGTAGTTAAGGCATCAACAAACTAATTTTGTACCCTTGGTGCATATGTGAAAGTGATCTCTCTAAACTTCCCTTTTTATTGTGACAAGTGTTGGTGATAAGGTACTAATTTTGGATCTTTCATCTTATACTCTCCTCAGGTTTAACAAATGATGAGTGAGGAGTCCCCATATACTTTTAATTCATGAATTCCCATATCCAAAGCCATTTTGAGACCCAAAATGCATGCTTTGTATTATGCAATATTGTTAGTATATAGAAACATGTGCCTCGTTGCTATAGGGAATTGGTTACCTTTAAGTGAGACTAGCACTGCTCCTATTCCATAGCCAAATACATTGGCTGCTCCATCAAAGTACAATTTCCATTTAAGAATGTTTTCTTTTTTAGAATTAGGATCATTTTCAATCACCAATATATCTTCATCTAGAAATTGTGCTTGAGGTTCTTAGGAAGTTCCTTTAAGTGGATGCTTAGCCAATTGATCAGCTACAACTTGACCTTTAACTGAACTCTAATTCATGTAGGTGATGTCGAATTTAGATAATAACATTTGCCATTTAGAAATCCTACAAATTAGGGCTTATTTGTTTGCCAAATACTTTAGGGGATCATGTCTTGTTAATAACTCGACTGAATAGTAAAGTGTGTATTATCCAAGTTGATGCATAACCTAAACTAATGCACAACATATCCTTTCTACTTTAAAGTATTTTTGTTCCCCTTTAGTAAATTTCTTGCTTAAGTAGTAAATGGCTCGTTCCCTTCCCTTTCATCCTTCTGGCCAAGCATACACCCTATGGATTCAAGTAGTATTGTCAAGTACAAGAATAAGGGCTTGCTAAGTTTAGGGGTCACCAATATAAGGGATTTCATGAGATATTGTTTGATTTCCATGAAAACTTCTTCACATTCTTCATTCCATTCTATGACGGCTTTTTCTTTAGTAGCTTGAACAAAGGGCGACATTTATCCGTGAGGTGTGAGATGAATTAAGCAATGTAATTCAGACGCACAAGTAGTCCTCTGACTTCTTTAAGTATACGTGGAGGTGGTATTTCCAATATTGCTTTGACCTTATTTGGGTCCATCTCGATGCCTTTTTGATTGGCTATGAAACCTAGTAATTTCCTAAAGGTAACTCCAAAAGTTCATTTTTTTTGGTTAAGTTTCAACTAGTACTTCCTTAATCGTTCAAACATCTTTTTCAGAGTGTCTACATGGTCTCCCCCTTCTTTAGATTTAGCGATCAAGTCGTCGACATACACCTCAATTTCTTGGTGTATCATATCATGAAATAATGCAACCATCACTCTTTGATATGTTGCCCCAACATTTTTAAGACCAAAGGGTATAAACCTTGTAACAAAAGGTGTCCCAAGTTGTGATGAAGGTTGTCTTGGTCTTATCTTCTTCTAACATCTTGATTTGGTTATTGATAGGCCTCAGACTCCTCCAGGACCTATCACCAGGGCCCGAGCTAAGGGTCTCCATAATCTAGCTTTGAGGGTTTTGCTAGAGAAACCTAATCTTGAGAAAACTAACCTACTTCCTTTATCTTTGCACTATAATTTTGATGCATTTCAGCAGGTTCACTTATCAGTCCTACAGGATGCAAAAACACCTATGCTACTGATCGTTGCCAATCGTAGTTTTAATATTTATAATGCCTATTCCTAATTCTAACTACGTTGCAATAGGCAAGTGTACCTACCGTGGACGTAATATAGTGTCAAGTACAGGGTCGTCCCATGGAGATACACCAACTACTAGTACTAACTCCATTCCTATTATCTAACCGACGCTTAAATATGTTGGTTGAAACTTAATTACTCTAATCTTAAAACTAATAACTCACTAACAACAATGGTTCGGAAGATTTATCAATTAACAAAAGCAACCTAGATCTTATTCTACTCCTTCTCTATCATGTAATTCATTAGATTTATGAAGATTGACGTAATTGACTTCTTATACTGTCGAATTCCCTAGTCAAGTTAACTACTTTCTCAAGTATATTAACCTATCTAATCCTAGGTTTATCAAATTGGATCTCTCCTTAATTAATAGCAACCTAGAATTGCATAAAGCACATGAATTCGCATCAAAATAATCGATGTAAACAGAAGACTCTTGTTTCCTATCTCTAGAAGAACAATCAAATCTCATTAATTGCATTAAATCTAATCATAAAAGCAATTTCTCAATTAACTAATATGATATCACACATAAATTCATATTCCGGATCTATGAATCTAAGAAATAATTGAAGGGCATGCAATTAATCATAAGAAAGTCAACAACTTCGCATTAAAAACTGAATCTTCATCACATGACAGAGAAGTTTCGAATAAAATCTAGATTTAGAGTCTACTCCTCTATAAATTGGACAAACGAAATACAATTACTGGAAGAATAAATAAAATTCATAGTCACAGCCTTTAAAGATAGAATCTTCTTCTTCATGGGTCTTCAATCTCCTTTTGAATTGACGGAATCTTCTTTCCCCTGCTGTTATGAGAGTCAGAGCAAGTACAAAATTCGTAACCTCGTTTCTAGGGCAACTAACGGTCTATTTATACATGTACCCGGGTTGGATACATACACGAGCAGATACACGAGTAGTGTATCTCGTTCATGTATCTCGTGCTTTCTTCCAAGCGTCCTTATGTGAATATACACGAGTAAGTACATGGGAGTGTACATTGGTCGTGTATTTGAAACATCGTTGCACAGCAGCAAAACTTAGATACACAAGCAAAGTACATTGGCGTGTACTTTGCTCGTGTACCTTCCAGACATCCACTTCAATATACACAAACAAAGTACATGGGCGTGTATCTTTGATGGGTGTCAAATCCAACAAAAATAAAATCTACTCCTAGACAATTATATGATTTGCATATAGTGGTGAGTAGGGTCGAATCCACAGAGATTGGTTAAACTTATTTCTATTCAAGGAGAATAAAAGGGAAAAGAAAAATGGGGGGGTTTTGTTTGTGAATCAAAATAAAGTAAAACAAGGTAAGAAAATCGGATATTAATAAAAGCCTAGCCAAAGGAATCAAGATAGTTTAATTCTAGGAATTGATCATCGATGCCAATGTTTTCTATTCTTATTCCTAGATAAACTGGTTATGGTTATTAACAAGCTCTAACAACCTATCTCTCCTTACTTCCTCAATAACCTCAGACAAGCGCTTTGAATTATTTCTCTTATTGATTAAACAACCCTAGACAAGCGCTTAGGATTTAATCTATCAATAGCATTAAGATCTAGAGAGACCACCAATTCATGCCAGTAGATTATAAGATAACCTATTTAAACATGATCACACACCTCCATAACATGAATTCGATCATCTCTTTTATAACCAAACATGTTATTGCGTCACTAAGACTAGAACAATCAAACGATTATGGATTTGACGTGCTAGTTGACAATATATTAACTTGCTAATTGAGTAGAAGAGCTCTATTCATACCAATCAACAAAGATAATAATGACAAAACGATCAGAAGATATATGAATACCCGAAAGCAAAGAATAGAATAAATACAAGTCAATTAGACCTCACAATTCGTGGAGAATTAAACATCTATGACCCTTTGGCTAGAAAAGTAGCTTAGCTACTCATGTTCATCAATAAAACGAAAATAAAAAGTAAAGACATGATGAACCCGGTTGCCTGCTCTGCCTCCAAGATGATCTAAGGTTCTTCAAGATCCAAAGATTCAAAAGTTGCCCTAACCCTCTAGGGTTGGCTCTATTTATATTATTAGATGGATAGCATGTGATCTTTTGCTAGCAAGATACGGAAATATCTTTCCTTTTCCAAGTAGATTTCGAGAAGTGAAGATTCATCTGCCTGGCACGCCCCACCACACGGCCGTGGGTCAAGTCGTGCCATCCTCTGTGCATATTCTTCAAGTCTTCATCCGCGCCCAGTGTGTACCACGGTTACACACACGGCCAGATTTCAAGCCGTGCCTTAATCTGTGCATAATCTACAAGTCTTCATCTGTGTCCAGTGTGTACCACGATTACACCCACGGCTAGATTTCAAGCCGTGCCTTCATCTGGTTGATGTTCCACACTTTCTTCTCCTTGGCACACCTAGCTTCCACCACGGCTCCTAGCACGGTTTCTCCCACGACTTCCACTACGGCCGTGCCCTAAACCGTGTCTTTCTCTGTTCAAAGTCCACATTTCCGTCTTCTTGTCCAGTGTGTAACAAGGTTTGAACCTTGGCCGTGCCTCAAACCGTGCTTCCTCCGGTGGTGTAATTCCTTGTCTTGATCCAAGTTGTAGATGACTTCTCTAAAATACTTGAATTAACATCCTTGACTCCATTTAACCTGATTTATCACGATGATAGAATTAAAGTACCATTTCCTTATGATTTCTATAAAATCAATAATAATTTAACACAATTTATACTATAAAGATTGAGTATAAAATGGCTCTATCAAATTCCCCCACACTTAAACTCTTGCTTGTCCTCAAGCAATTGCATCAAATCAATTAAGAAATCTGTCATAGATTACACAAACTTTCTTTTTATCATTCCAAGCATCTATTCATTTGTAATTCATGACTTGTAGTTTTAATGTCTACTACTTCAACCAAACTGGTTTCCTGTGATAAAATTACTATGGACAAAATTCAATAGCTAATCTAAACAAAACAAACTTTAATCCTCATGTTTAGCAAAAGAATTTTTATTCCAAAAGTAAATACTTAATCCACTAAGGAAAAACACCCAATTAAACTTCATTGGATATTAGCAAACATATAATCCTTGCAACATAAAGTAAAAGCATATAGTATCAACTCTTTCTATAGATTTTCTCCCTTTTCTATTATAAGTCATGTTTCATTCAATGAATGTTTACATTCATGTTCTTTTGATTTATTCAAGCATCTATTTTGACGGGTTTTTGCCTGCTTCTTTTCATGAACTTTCGCCTTTTTCGCCCTTATCGTTATAGTGAGTTCATTGAGTCGGCAACATCCCGAGCTCATCACTCAAGTGACCGGGTTTTGAGATACCCCTACGGACTCTTCCTCACTCTAACATTCAAGTTTGAATACTCTTAACTCAATTAATTGAATCATTGGAGTAATGGCTATGCTTGATTTATTTATTTATTTTTTTCAAAGAGTATATAGTAGCTAATATATCCTAGAAGTAAACTTGTTTATTTTTCACTTAAGGACTCGACCTACTCTTAGACTTCCAATTCTAAGGCTAAATACAAGGTAAATTTGTTTCTTAAAGATTTCACTACTTAATTTTAACCAAGTATCCTAATCACAGCAGTGGGTGAGCAAAGTATTTGAACAAGTCAATTTCACATTTTGTAGATGCTTATTATAACATTTAGTACAATCTCTAGATTTCATAAATTTGAAAAAATTTGGCTTAAAATTGCTTAAGGACAAACATTCAGAGTATAAGTTAGTTCTCTATTCTCTATATTTTATTATCCTCTCCCCCACACTTAGCTTGAACAGTGTCCTCACTGTTCCTAATTTAGCACAATTGAAAAGGAATTAACAACTCAAGGAACATTAGAGAATAAGAGAAAGGAAATACTGGTACTTCCCTGGTATTGGAGTTTTCCCTTTAAGCTCTGGAAAGTGTCATCTGATTATGTGTATCCTTGCTGTAGCTGATCCAAAGAGTTCAAAACTACACTAAAATCAAAACAAACTAAACTAAAACAAAACAAAACAAAAACAAACCAAAACTAATGCAAAACAAAACTTTTTTTTTTTTTTACATGGGTTGCCTCCCATGAAGCGCCTTTCTTTAACGTCTTTGGCTAGACGTTCCTGGCTAAATATTCGGATAAGGATTTTGATTCCAGCCTTGGTGCCTGTGGTGATGGGTTAATAACATCCGTAACAAAAATAGGAGAGATATCGTTAGGATGTTTCATGGCATCATAAATGTTAAATTTAATCACTTCACCATCAAATTCCATAGTGAGGGTGCCATCATTTACATTGATTTTCGTTTTAGAAGTCTTAAGGAATGGTCGCCCTAATAATATCAGTGATGAAGTATGAGAATCACTATCATCCATATCAAGCACATAAAAATCAGCAGGAAAAACCAACCCATTGACTTGAACTAAAACATCCTCTAAAACTCCCTCAGGATAAACATTAGACCTGTCAGCAAGTTGAACAATGACACCCGTTTCCTTCAAGGGACCAACATTTAAACGTTGATAAACAGACAAAGGCATGACATTGATAGAAGCTCCTAAATCACACATGGCTTTAGCGATTCCAAGATTACCTATTTTGCAAGGAATAGTAAACATACCTGGATCCTTGCATTTAGGAGGAAGCTTCTTCTGAATAATAGCTGAAACATTTTCACTCACACTAATCTTTTCATTGCCTTTCAGCTTCCTTTTGTTAGTGCATAAGTCTTTGAGAAATCTAGCATAGCGCGGTATTTTCTTAATTGCCTCAAGCAAAGGAATATTTACCTCGACTTTGCGAAAAGTTTCCAGAATCTCTTTTTCTTCCGCTTCATTCTTGGATTTCGCCAATCTGGAGGGGAAAGGAGGTGGTATCAATGTGACCTTCGATGGCTCAACTAGAGACTTGCTAATCTGGTCGCCCTGTTGGCTCGGAGTCGAAATCTCTTTCTTGGTCTCTTCCTTAAGATTAGATGGATGTCCTTTCTTATTTGATCCCTGCAATTCTGTTCCACTTCTCAAGGTAATTGCATTAACGCTTTGCTTCCGGTTTGTAATAGTTTGAGAAGGTAACTTACCTTGAGTTTCTAATCTGTTTACAGCTGAAGCAAGTTGGCTTACCTGATTCTCCAAGTTTTGAATGCTTTACTTTGTTTCCTCCTGAAATTGTTTGGTATTCACAGCAAGAGACTTAAAATTGTCCTCAAGAGACATACCTGAGGTGGAAGGAGCTTGGGGTACTTGGTGTAGTGGCTTAGGCTGGAATTGTTGGAATTGTTGTGGGTTATTGCCATATCGAAAGTTAGGATGATCCCTCCATCCAGGATTGTAAGTATTCGAGTAGGGGTCATACTTCCTTTGCAGTTGTCCTGGAAATCCGCCTACAGCATTGGCGTGTTCATGGTTGTCATCTTGCAATGTGGGGCACATGTCGGTTGGATGATTAGGAGCAGCACAAATTCTACAAGCTTTCACCTGTTGGGTATTTCCAAGAGCTAGCTGCTGCACAAGGGAGGTAAGATTAGAAATTTGATGTTCAAGGTTAGACACATTTACCTCATTTACCTTCCTTGAAGACGTATCATGCCTATACCCAAATTGTTGCGAATTGGTAGCCATAATGGAGATCAATTCCCTAGCTTGACCAGGGGTTTTGTTTACTATGGCACCTCCACTTGCAGCATCCATCATCTTCCTTTCCATCAGAAGTAGGCCTTCGTAGAAATATTGGATGAGGAGTTGTTCAGATATCCCATGTTGTGGGCAGCTTGCACATAGTTGCTTGAACCTCTCCCAATACTCATGAAGACTCTCAGTGTCCCTCTGTTTGATACCACAAATTTCTCTTCTTATACCAGCGGCTCTAGAAGCGGGGAAGAGTTTATCCAAGAAGAGTCTCACCATATCAGTCCATGTGGTTATAGAACCTAGAGGCAAATAAAACAACCAATCTTTAGCTTTAGTACTTAAAGAAAACGGGAAAGCACGTAGCTTGATTTGATCGTCGGTTATTCCTTGTGGCCTCATACTAGAACACACTATATGGAACTCTTTCAAATGCTTATGAGGATCTTCATTCTCAAGACCATGAAATGTAGGTAGCAGATGTATCAACCCAGATTTCAATTCGAATTCCACAGCTAGTTCGGGATAGTGAATACAAAGTGGTTGTTGATTCACATCCAGTGCAGCCAACTCCCTTAAGGTTCTCTCGAGATTTGCCATGTCGTCCTCTTTTTCAGAATCAAGGGATGAATCAGACAAGTCCGATACTAAGTTCGGTCCGGGGGATGATCTAGCTTCTTGTCGCAGCCTCTTTAGAGTCTTCTCAATCTCTGGATTATAAGTTAGTTCACCTATATGAGAAGAACGAGTCATACAAGAATAGAAATAAATTTGACACCAATCCCCGGCAACGGCGCCAAAATTTGATGGGTGTCGAATCCAACAAAAATAAAACCTACTCCTAGACAATTATATGATTTGCATATAGTGGTGAGTAGGGTCGAATCTACAGAGATTGGTTAAACTTATTTCTATTCAAGGAGAATAAAAGGGAAAAGAAAAATGGGGGGGTTTTGTTTGTGAATCAAAATAAAGTAAAACAAGGTAAGAAAATCGGATATTAATAAAAGCCTAGCCAAAGGAATCAAGATAGTTTAATTCCAGGAATTGATCATCGATGCCAATGTTTTCTATTCTTATTCCTAGATAAACTGGTTATGGTTATTAACAAGCTCTAACAACCTATCTCTCCTTACTTCCTCGATAACCTCAGACAAGCGCTTTGAATTATTTCTCTTATAGATTAAACAACCCTAGACAAGCGCTTAGGATTTAATCTATCAATAGCATTAAGATCTAGAGAGACCACCAATTCATGCCAGTAGATTATAAGATAACCTATTTAAACATGATCACACACCTCCATAACATGAATTCGATCATCTCTTTTATAACCAAACATGTTATTGCGTCACTAAGACTAGAACAATCAAACAATTACGGATTTGACGTGCTAGTTGACAATATATTAACTTGCTAATTGAGTAGAAGAGCTCTATTCATACCAATCAACAAAGATAATAATGACAAAACGATCAGAAGATATATGAATACCCGAAAGCAAAGAATAGAATAAATACAAGTCAATTAGACCTCACAATTCGTGGAGAATTAAACATCTATGACCCTTTGGCTAGAAAAGTAGCTTAGCTACTCATGTTCATCAATAAAACAAAAATAAAAAGTAAAGACATGATGAACCCGGTTGCCTGCTCTGCCTCTAAGATGATCCAAGGTTCTTCAAGATCCAAAGATTCAAAAGTTGCCCTAACCCTCTAAGGTTGGCTCTATTTATATTATTAGATGGATAGCATGTGATCTTTTGCTAGCAAGATACGAAAATATCTTTCCTTTTCCAAGTAAATTTCGAGAAGTGAAGATTCGTCTGCCTGGCACGCCCCACCACACGGCCGTGGGTCAAGCCGTGCCATCCTCTATGCATATTCTTCAAGTCTTCATCCGCGCCCAGTGTGTACCATGGTTACACACACGGCCAGATTTCAAGCCGTGCCTTAATCTGTGCATAATCTACAAGTCTTCATCCGTGTCCAATGTGTACCACGGTTACACCCATGGCTAGATTTCAAGCCGTGCCTTCATCTGGTTGATGTTCCACACTTTCTTCTCTTTGGCACACCTAGCTTCCACTACGACTCCAAGCACGGTTTCTCCCACGGCTTCCACCACGGCCGTGCCCTAAGCCGTGTCTTTCTCTGTTTAAAGTCCACATTTCCGTCTTCTTGTCCAGTGTGTAACACGGTTTGAACCTTGGCCGTGCCTCAAACCGTGCTTCCTCTGGTGGTGTAATTCCTTGTCTTGATCTAAGTTGTAGATGACTTCTCTAAAATACTTAAATTAGCATCCTTGACTCCATTTAACCTGATTTATCACGATGATAGAATTAAAGTACCATTTCCTTATGATTTCTATAAAATCAATAATAATTTAACACAATTTATACTATAAAGATTGAGTATAAAATGGCTTTATCAATCTCACTCGTGTACTTTCCAGACATCCACTTCAGTATACACAAGCAAAGTACATGGGCGTGTATCTCGCTTGTGTACTTTCCAGAATTCTTTTCTTCACATGTATTGTATCCAATTCCTTCCAAACTTGATCCGACTCTTCAAAACTCCTTCCCTTAGCTCCAAAATACTCTAGAAAATCCTGAAATTGACATTCATTCCATTAAGCATCCTTTTCTTCAACAAATCATCTAAAAATTCAACAATAAAGCACAATTTCATTACTCTAGATAAGGGTATTTTGCGACTTATCAAACTTCCCCACACTTAAGTCTTTGCTTGTCCTCAAGCAAAACAAAACATTGATCAAACTTCTCATTAATCATGATTGTCATTACTAAATAAAACTACTCAGATATTAGCATTTGTGAATTTTAATCTTTAAAGCTCAATGCAATCCCTCAATCTGATGTGTGCTTCTCACCTTATCATGAAAGTATTGTAACAAAGATACTTTAGTCAAATTTCTAGGATTAATCAGAGTAGACTAATCTTTACCCTTGTCATTTTAACAATGGCTTTCATGATCAAAATTAGACACAAGATCAATTAAAGCAAAAGAAAATGTGGTACATTTCAACCACCATTAAAAAGTCTACTATCTTCTCAATTATCTCTCTTAGTGAAGCAATCAATAATGAAAATACATTGCATCTATGTTTCCCTTGGATTCCTCTTCCTTTTTGGTTGATCTCTTCAAAGATTTTATTCTTTGCAATAGTTCACACTGGTTTCATCCTTCTTTTTTTTTTTTTTTTTGGAATCTTGCAACCCATGTAACGAGTTTTCAGCCGATAATCCTAGGCTCGTCACCTAAGTTAACGAACGTTATCCCCTCAATTGAGGGCGTTCCTATGGGCTTAATTACTCGAGTTACAAGACCCTCTCAACTTTTGGCTTTATGGTATTTCATTTTATTACGGTAATTTCCTCGGTCGGCCGATCCCAGGCCAAACGACCTTAGGTGACCAGGTTTTAAAGGAATCCCATCGAACCTCTATTACCTTAACTTATTATTTTGACTAGTTAGTAGCGGAGTCAAACTTCGCTCTTCTGAGGGACCAAAGCCTGCCCATACTAACCAATCCTTTATTTTTCAAGTATAACATGCTTTCATTAAATTATTACTTTAAAGAGATCTTCTAAGAAGGATCACCAAGAGAATAATTTCATTTGCCCTTTCATGAAAGATTACATGGCTCTCAAGATCTTTGAGTTTCACAACGATTTTATCCCATAACTTTGACTAAGTATCAATGTTCCAAAGAAGATAAAGGTGACATGCACAACACTCTTTTAGAGGAATTCAGTCACTAAATGCTACAATACTATGTAATTTGCAATCATGATTTCAAAATTCAATTATCAAGCAAAAAGAGAAAAACAAAAATTAGGGGAAATTTTTTGAATGACTCATACAATTCAGCACAACCCTTATCAAATTTCTTTAGTATCCCCTTCCCCACACTTAGATTGATACATTGTCCCCAATGTCTTTATCATTCAAGAACGTAATGAGAAATAAAGAGGTAAAAAGAAAAAATAAAAAGAAAAGGAACTGAGACTTCCCGGGATTAAACGGGTGATGGACCAATTGCATAGCTAGCAGAATGTCGATCATCTGTATCGATGAAGTTCGCCAAGGAAAGTTATGAGACCAGTTGCGTTTGCGGGATAGCACCTAGATCAGCAAAGTTCAACACAATAAAAACGAAAGGTAAAAGATTAAATAGAGATCAGTCATTATTTCAGTCATCCAACAAGAAAGAGTCTAGCTCAATAGAAAGAGCTCCTCGAATATGCAGAATAAAATAGGTAACTGAAAGTCATTCATTATTCCGAACTAGTCTCCTCATCTTCATCATCTGTTTCATCCTCTTCATCATCACTTTCCTTACCCTTGGCAATGGTTGGTTCCACTTCCTCAGTGGTTTCCTCAGTATCCTCTTCACTTTCTCCCTCACTTTCT
The DNA here is from genome assembly GCA_037954665.1 of Laguncularia racemosa. NCBI lineage: Eukaryota > Viridiplantae > Streptophyta > Magnoliopsida > Myrtales > Combretaceae > Laguncularia > Laguncularia racemosa. The sequence continues at coordinate 23,549 of JBBMOL010001320.1, read as the reverse complement.
CCTTCATTTTCCTTGTCTTTATCGCCGCTGGCCTCAACTTCCTCTTCAGCTTCAGAGGAAGAGGCATAAGTGGGCAAACTAGCTTGCCCTGCTGGGAAGCACTTAGTTAGCGACTGGAAAGCGTGAACTATAAATTTCCTAATTTTTTTTGTTTCTTTTTCATCCCTTGTAGTTGAACTTTCATCTCACCTTGGGTCTTCTCAATGGATGCCAAGCGGTCAAGCACTCGCTCCGATGTAGGAATAGAAGACTCATCGGGTGAAGACAAGGAAGGAGCAGCTTTGAGGATTGTGCAGAAGGAAGCGGCCTGCTAGAAGTGCGGGAAGTTCCTGTGGTTTTTTTTACTCCCCACTTGGCAAACGGCCCATCAGAGATTCTTTCCTGATTGCATTTGGCGGCCTCTGGCCTAGGGTCTTGGAAAATATCCATGCTCTTCAGCAAATGAGTGATGAAGCTGCCACAATAAATCCCCTTAGAACGGGAGTCATGTGCCTGTCTCCATATATAAAAGGCCAATTCCAACCCGATATTAATTTGATATCTGTGGGAGATGCTGTAAAGATAGAAGATTTCAAAGTTATTGACAACTCCCTTACTGCTTTTTCGGGCTCCAATTGTGTTTGTCAAGAGCCAATGACAAACTTTAAGGCAATCATCCTTAATTAGAGAAGCCTTGGAGTTGGATGGAAAGTACTCTTGAGTCGAGTTTCCGATCAACTCCTCCCAGCATAACTGATTGTTAACGTTGGAAGGCCAACGGCAATGTAAATCCTAAAACTCAGGTCTCCAGGTAAAAGCTTCAGTGTAGAAGCCCATGAGAGAACAGAACTGGCGGATAGTATAGTTGTGCCGTTGCCCATACACTTCAAAACTGAAAGAGTTGTCCCATCCTTTTTCAATTTCTGTCTTCTATATCTGCATAGTGGATAGGAACTCAAGAGTAACATCCCGATACGCTGGTTCTTGTATGGTGAACAGGACCTCCCATGGGCTGGTGGCAAAGATCTCCTTCATTGGTTGAACTAGTCCATACCCTTCCAGCATGCCCCAATCCAAATATTGGTGTGCACCAAACGGTTTTCGTGAGAGAATTTCAAACTGCTTCTTGCTCCATGGCTCCTCCGCAACTCTTTGGGGAGGTGGAGCGGAGGATGAACTAGCACCATCCCGCTTCCTCTTAGCAGGGGTGGTCTTCTTCTTCTTATTAAACTTTGGTTTAACTGCACAAGTCTTTGTGACCATCTGAAGCAATCACAATGGTCTCAAAATAGGTTAGGTTCGTTAATTACACAAAGAAAATGATAGGACTTGCATTGGGTTTCCGAAATAAGGAGGAAGATAGCACAGTTGAGATACACGACCAAGGTACACGACCGTGTACCTAGTTGTGTATCTGCCAATCTAATACATGCACAAATTACCATAGGAACACTCAAAATCAGGTCTTGTGGCTTTAGTATATTATCAACCTACCTTCCTGAAGGCCAAAAATGTAACTACAACACACCCAAAGCATCATCAAACGATAAAGTTCGAATCTTGATTCTAAGAAGCTAGGTGGCTGGAGCGTTGCATAATCCGAAAGGCATGCGTCGATAAGCGACATGTGAATGTCATCTTTTCCTGGTCTTCGGGTGCGATAGGAATCTGAAAATATCCAGACATCCCATCGAGGAAACAGTAATATGCATGACCGGCTAACCTTTCAAGCATTTGGTCCACAAATGGAAGGGGAAAATGATCCTTTTGAGTTGCGTCATTTAGCTTGCGGTAATCTATACAAACTCTCCATCCAGTGACAGTTTCATCGGGATGAGCTCATTTTTTTCATTCGGTACTACTGTCATACCGCCTTTCTTCGGAACTACTTGAGTGGGGTTCACCCATGAGCTATCAAAAATCGGGTAGATCATTCCTGCATCAAGCAATTTGATGACTTCCTTTTTTACAACATCTCTCATATTTGGATTAAGTCGGCGCTGCGGTTGTACCACTGGCTTGACACTATCTTCCATCAAAATTTTGTGTGTACAAAACGATGGGCTAATTCCCTTTATATCTGCAATTTTCCATGCAATTTCTTTCTTGTGTTGCCCTAGGACATGCAATAACCTTTCCTGCTGATCTCGATCCAGATTTGATGCAATTATGACTGGAAGTTTAGAATCTTCTTCCAAAAATGCATATTGAAGGTAGTATGGCAGTTGTTTCAATTCTAGCTCAGGTGGTTCCTCAATCGAAGGTTTCGATCTCTGAATGGTGGATCTATTCATACCTTCAAAGCTTCTTTCTTCTCTCAACTCAGGATTATTATTAAGCTGATTGACAACTGCTCTAATCGCCATATTTTTAGGTTGCTCTTTCTCCCCATTCATCAAACACAATTCCAATGCATCACCAATCGATAAGTCTTGCAATGAATCTGAAACTGCGAAGTCAAGGTAGTCGATTGCATAGCATGTATCATCATGGTGCAAGCTTTGTCTAAGGATGTCAGGCATTTTCACTATGACCTCTTCATTTCCCATTCTCAACACTAACTTCCCATCCCCAACATCAATTATGGCTCTAGCAGTAGCCAAAAATGGCCTCCCCAATATAAGAGGGACCTCCACATCTACTTCCATGTCAAGGATGACGAAATCTGCCAGGAAGATGAAGTCCTGTACCTTCACTAATACATCTTCGACTACTCCTCTCGGGAATTTGACTGATTGATCGGCTAACTGAAGACTCATTTTGGTCGGTTTTGGCTCTCCAATACCCAATTTCTGGAACATCTTGTATGGCATCAAATTAATACTGGCTCGCAAATCAGCTAATGCCCGTTCTTCAGATAAATTCCCTATTAGGCAAAGGATGGTAAAGCTCCCAAGATCTTTTAACTTCTTTGGGAGTTTGTTCTGAATTACCGTAGAGCATTCTCCTCCTAAAGTTACAGTGGAGAACTCTTCAAGCTTCCTTTTGTTCGATAGCAACTCTTTCAAAAATTTTGCATATCATGGCATTTGTGATAATGCCTCAACCAGTGGAAGGTTGATATGCAATTGCTTGAATATCTCTAAAAAGCTGCCATAGTGCCCATCTGTTCTGTCCTTCTTGAGTCGTGCTGGATAAGGAACATTGGGCTTGTATTCTGGGATTAATGGAGGTGATGATTTCTCTTTAGGTGATTTTTCTGAATGCTTTCCCCCTTCTTTGAGAACTACTTGTTCTTTTGCTGGTTCAGTCACCCAACTCTCTTCTTCTTGAACCTTTGGTTGTAGTTCCTTGCCACTTTGTAATGTGACAGCTTTAACATGTTCTCTCGGGTTGGTTTTCGTGTTTCCCAGCAGTGAACCTTGAGATCTCTCTGACAGAAGCTTAGCTATCTGACCGACCTGGTTTTCAAGATTGTGTATTGATGCCTCATGATTCTTTAGAGCCGAGTCTTGATTTTTCAGAATCAAATCTAAGGACTTCTGTCGGTCTTCTGAATCCTTGATGAAATTTGTGAGGAGATCTTCAATTGGCGGTTTGGAACTCTGGACCATTGGCCTCTAATAACCTGGTGGAGGATTCGGATTGCCCTTATAAATATTACTGTTGTTAATCCAAGAAAAATTTGGGTGATTTCTCTATCCTGGGTTATAAGTATTGCTGTATGGATTATTCTGGGGCCGAATTGGGTTTCCTAAATAATCCACTTGCTCTGTTTGCCCTTCCTCACCACTTAAGGGTTCCACAATAGCCAGCTGATGTTGTGAGACAGCCAACCCGTCGATCTTTCTAGATAAAGCCTCAACTTTGGACATGATAGAAGTTGCCACATCCACTTCAAGAATGCCTGCCACCTTCTTTTCTCTGCCCCTACCATGTGACCATTCATAATTATTCGCGGCCATATCTTCAAAAAGAGTCAAACTTTCTTCAGGAGTTTTATGATTCAAGGTGCCACCAGTTGCGGCATCTACTGTTTGTCTCATTTGATAGTTCAACCCATTATAAAATATCTGAACTTGAAGCCACTCTGGGATCCCATGGTGTAGGCATTTCCGCATTGAGTCCTTGAATCTCTCCCAGGTTTCATACAAAGTCTCCATGTCATACTGATGATAAGATTGAATCTCAGCTCGAAGTTTAGCGGTCTTTGAAGGAGGGAAGAATTTGTCCATAAACTTCTTAATTAGACCTTGCCATGTAGTAATGGAGTTCCTCGGTAAAGAATTCAACCACTGCTTAGCCTTGCCTTTCAAAGAGAATAGGAAGAGCCTGAGGCGGATCGCATCATCACTAACTCCATTAAATTTGAAGGTATCGCATATCTCCAGAAAGAGTTGGATATGCGCATTTGGATCTTCATCCTGTAAACCATCAAATTGAGTATATTGCTGCACCATCTGAATCACGGTAGGCTTCAGTTCAAAATTATTTGCCTCCACTCGAAGACGGACTATGCTAGAGCTAACGCCTATCAAGTTTTGCCTGGCAAAATCAGAATTGGTTGTAGGTGGCTCATTAACTCGGCCATCTCTATTATCAACCAGTTGATGATTCGAGGGATCCACAACAACATTTCCTTGATTCAGCTCTTGAGCAAGATTATTGAATTGATCAGCCATTTCTTCCTTCTGTGATTCTCCTTGAATACCAAATGATGTTGACTCCGTCGAGTGTTTGCTTTTTCTGATAACGACGAACAATTTTCTCTGGCTCAGGATTAAAAATAGCAAGTTCCTTGGAGCGACTTCTGGTCATGCACTGTAAACGTAATACAAATCAATTATGAGCTCCAAATTCTCAGGAAGAAAAAGTAAAAAGAAAATAAGAAAGAAATAAATTGGTTAAATTAATAGGTAAAAAGTGTTTCTAATATTGGCGTATCCCCGGCAACGGCGCCAAAAACTTGATCGTTGCCAATCGTAGTTTTAATATTTATAATGCCTGTTCCTAATTCTAACTACGTTGCAATAGGCAAGTGTACCTACCGTGGACGTAACATAGTGTCAAGTATAGGGTCGTCCATAGAGATACACCAACTACTAGTACTAACTCCATTCCTATTATCTAACCGACGCTTAAATATGTTGGTTGAAACTTAATTACTCTAATCTTAAAACTAATAACTCACTAACAACAATGGTTCGGAAGATTTATCAATTAACAAAAGCAACCTAGATCTTATTCTACTCCTTCTCTATCATGTAATTCATTAGATTTATGAAGATTGACGTAATTGACTTCTTATACTGTCGAATTCCCTAGTCAAGTTAACTACTTTCTCAAGTATATTAACCTATCTAATCCTAGGTTTATCAAATTGGATCTCTCCTTAATTAATAGCAACCTAGAATTGCATAAAGCACATGAATTCGCATCAAAATAATCGATGTAAACAGAAGACTCTTGTTTCCTATCTCTAGAAGAACAATCAAATCTCATTAATTGCATTAAATCTAATCATAAAAGCAATTTCTCAATTAACTAATATGATATCACACATAAATTCATATTCCGGATCTATGAATCTAAGAAATAATTGAAGGGCATGCAATTAATCATAAGAAAGTCAACAACTTCGCATTAAAAACTGAATCTTCATCACATGACAGAGAAGTTTCGAATAAAATCTAGATTTAGAGTCTACTCCTCCAAAAATTGGACAAACGAAATACAATTACTGGAAGAATAAATAAAATTCATAGTCACAACCCTTAAAGATAGAATCTTCTTCTTCGTGGGTCTTCAATCTCCTTTTGAATTGACGGAATCTTCTTTCCCTGCTGTTATAAGAGTCAAAGCAAGTACAAAAATTCGTAACCTCGTTTCTAGGGCAACTAACGGTCTATTTATACATGTACCCAGGTTGGATACATACACGAGCGGATACACGAGTAGTGTATCTCGTGCTTTCTTCCAAGCGTCCTTATGTGAATATACACGAGTAAGTACATGGGAGTGTACATTGGTCGTGTATTTGAAACATCGTTGCACAGCAGCAAAACTTAGATACACAAGCAAAGTACATGGGCGTGTACTTTGCTCGTGTACTTTCCAAACATCCACTTCAATATACACAAACAAAGTACATGGGCGTGTATCTCACTCGTGTACTTTCCAGACATCCACTTCAGTATACACAAGCAAAGTACATGGGCGTGTATCTCGCTTGTGTACTTTCCAGAATTCTTTTCTTCACATGTATTGTATCCAATTCCTTCCAAACTTGATCCGACTCTTCAAAACTCCTTCCCTTAGCGCCAAAATACTCTAGAAAATCCTGAAATTGACATTCATTCCATTAAGCATCCTTTTCTTCAACAAATCATCTAAAAATTCAACAATAAAGCACAATTTCATTACTTTAGATAAGGGTATTTTGCGACTTATCAGCTACTGAGCAAATCAGGGTTGTCAATGGAACCTGATTCAAAAGCTTCTTGAAAACCGGCATCATGAAGGACCATTTCTTTTATATATTTCTTCTTTTATGAACTATTTTTTTTGTTGTATTTGGTTTTGTGACACTTTCATTTTCTTGTAATTTTCATTTAGGACTAGCCACCTTAAAAGTGGCAAACTTGTAATTTTGACCACTTTCTAACCCTAGGAGTAGCAAGTATAAATACTTGCTTAGAAGAGGGTTTGAGGAGGCCATATTTTGCAGAACAAAAATAGAACTTTCACATGTGGAATTAGGTTTATCCTAGTTCAAAAATCTCTTATCAATTTCAACCCAAGAATTGGAATTGTGGCGAGTGCAACAAAGGAGAATTTTGAGTCATATCGATTCATCTTTGTTGTTTTTCATTTCTTCTCTAGTGAGTCATATCTAGGGTAGATTTGAATCTTTCTTGGACTTATTTGTGATTGTAATTCATGGACAATTATCTTGTAAGGTTGATTGTTCATTTGAGATTGAATGCTCTTTAGTGGTGGCATGAATTGGAATTGTTGGAAGAGGATATATCACGGTTTGAGTCTTTCTTATTCATCCTTTTCACGTGAATTTTCACTTGGTCTTATTGTTTTTTAGTGAAATTGATCATTGGTGGAAGTTGATTGCATCTTTGAATCATTGGATTTCATCAATTTTCCATTAGGGTCACGTAATTTCCTAGTTCGATTGGATCGGTTTGATTATGACTTGTGGATTGATTTCTTTGAGTCATTTGATTGTGCTTAAACTTGGTTTTGAGCACATCATCTTTTTGGTATCAGAGCACAAGTTGAGAGAAGGGATTAATTATTGGTTGATTTCGTGATCATCATCTTCAATTAGGGTTATTCAATTTTGAACTGAAATTGTGTGTTGTAGTTTGTGAGTTGCGAAAATTGTCTTGATTGGAATTTTGATTTGCTGCTTATTGGAGTTGGATTGGGAGGATTGTTGTAGCTTCTTGTGATTAATTATTTCGTGGAAGGAAAGGGGAATAGAAGTGTTGTTAATTCAACAATTTTTTGAACTTGAAAACTTACCATTTTCTTGCCGTGACTAGCTTGTTGCGTAGAGGAGGTTGTGAAGCTTGTTGTTGTAATTCCATTGTGCAAATTCTGAATTGGGAAGTGTATTTTACAGATTTGCATTGTGTTGAGTAGTAAGGAATCTATTTGAATTCAAACACATCCATTAAGTTGTGGGAGTTAATGAGTGTTATTTGAATTTGAAATCCATTTCTTACCAATTGAGGAAGGCTTACAATTAGTGAAGAGGTTGAAATTCAAATTGGAGTTGCTGCCTATTGTTAAGTTTCGGATTACATTTGTGGAAAGTGGTATATTTGTTGTGTTGATATCCTTGTCGTAGAAGTGGAAGTATATTTGTTGTTGTTTCTGTTTGTGTTGTTGCCCTGGGAGTTGTTTGTGAAGGAGTGATTTGTAGAACTTAGAAAGAAACATTTTGTTGTACCGTGATTTTGAAAGAAGTGGGAAATATTGTTCATGTGTTGATTGAATTTGAATTCCACAATGTCTAGTGAAATGCTTCAATATGCTAATGTATTGCGACGAACATTAAGTACATTTGCTAATAAGGGGGAAGAACAAAGGGAAAACTTGTTCCACACTTCTTGTAGGATACAAGGAAATTTGTGTCCTTATAATAGATGGTGGAGTTATACTAATGTAGTAGCTGCATCATTGGTATTGAAGCTAAAGCTTTAACTATTCCACATCCTAAACCATATAAACTACATTGGCTTAATGATCAAGGAAGTCTATATGTTACCCAAAGAGCTAGGATACCCTTCAGTATAGGGGACAAGTATTGTGATGAAATTGAATGTGATATTTTGCCTATGTGTGCATCCCATATTTTGCTTGGCAGACCTTAGTTATATGATAGGAGGGTCTTACATGATGGCTTTAGGAATACATATTTGTTCCAAAAGGAGGGCAAACGAGTTATTCTGAATCCTATGTCACCTTTAGAGGTCCATAATGTCCAGCAACAGATTAATCGACCATCAGAGGTTAAGAAGGCTTTGATGCAATATGATGATTCTGAGGGAAAAAGGTGTTGTTGATGGATAGGGAGAGATGGAGAGGCTAATCACAGAAGAGGCTCCAACATACTTGCTTCAGTTGAGATGTGTATTAGGGTTACGGAACCACAGTCTCTACCTCCAGCAGTTTCTCAGGTATTGAATGAGTATACTGACATTTTTCCTGATGATTTGCCAGCAGGATTACCACCATTGAGAGGGATAGAGCATGCTATTGATCTTATGCTCGGTTCAGTGTTACCAAACCGACCTGCATATCGCATGAATTCTTGAGGAGGCTAAGGAATTGAAACGTCAGGTAGGTGAATTGGTGGAACGACGGTTTGTTAGAGAGAGTCTTAGCCCATGCGCTGTTCTCGCCCTTCTTGTTCCCAAGAAGGATGGAACTTGGAGAATGTGTATCGATAGCAGAGCCATCAACAAAATCACCATTAAATACAGGTATGTTATTCCTAGACTTGATGATATGTTGGATGAGCTACATGGTTCACAGGTTTTCTCCAAAGTGGATCTTAAAAGTGGATATCACCAGATTCGGATGAGGGAAGGGGATGAATGGAAGACCACTTTTAAAACACGTCATGGACTGTATGAAGTTGGTTATGCCATTTGGTTTGAGTAATGCCCTAGTACTTTTATGAGGTTGATGAACCATTTACTGAAAGAATTTCTGGGAAAATTTGTTGTTGTTTATTTTATATATTTGATAACACAAAAGCCAGAACAACATGGGGAGTCTTCGGGGGGTATTTTCATATTGAGGACCAACAACTATTTGAAAATATTTCAGAAGTGTTCCTTTTCCCAAACGGGGTAACATTTTTGGTTTTGTTATGTGATTCGGGATTAGGATGGAAGGAAAAGTGAGGGCATCAAAGAATGCCAACCCCATTCAGTTACCGGGGAAAAAAGTTTCAGGGGCTTCATCCTTTTATCGACATTTTTTGTCCAAAATTTCAGTAGTATTGTCATCCCCCAGAACGACTAAGAAAGTTTTCCCTTTTTTTTTGGAGTGAAAACCTAGGGGAGTTTTGAAGAATAAAAGAAAAACTCCTTATCTCCATTACTGGTCTTACCTGTTTTTGACAAATTTTTTGAATTGGAATTGATGCTTTAGGGTTTGGGGAATTTGGGCTGTATTAAGCGGGAGAAGAGACCTTAGCATATTTTAGTGAGAAGTTAGTGGAGCAATTTTTTGAACTATTCTATAAATAAGGGAAATTTTTTTCCTTAAAGGCTCTCATGACAGGCACTTTATCTCCCCCCGAAGGAGTTTATTATTTATTTTGTCATGAATCTTTGAAACATTTCAGGGGACAACATCATTTGTCTAAGCGCTAGGAAAAGTGGGAAAAATTTTCTAGGGGGTTTTTGCTTATGTATAAAGTACAAAAAGGGCAATAAATATTGTTGCTGACGCTTTATCACGACGGATGTATTTATCATTTTTCTTCAGTCAAAATGCTGGTTTTAAGTATTGAAAGAAAATATGTAGTGATAGGAATTCAAAACTGTATGGAGGGGTGTCTTGGGGCGGGATGATGATGGGTTGTGTGAAATTTTTTTCTTAAAAATTGGGAAAAACTATGTTTTCCATTGGATCTATGAGGGATTATTAGTGGGGGAACACATGTAGGGGGTCTGTCGGGACTTTTTTGGTGAAAAAGGAACTTTAGCCATATTGAGGAAAAATTTTCTTTTGGAAAGGTATGATAAAGGATGTTCTAGGATACTGAAAGGTGTGGTTTTGCAAAGAGCAAAAGGGGAGGAAAGGTGCAAGGGTGAATATATGCCTTTACCAACCATCTAAACCTAGACTATATCAGTTGGATTTGTGTTGGGTTCCCTAGAAAAAAGGGGGGGGAAAGGGACCTATTATGGTGGGTTGTTGATCGATTCAGCAAAATGTCACACTTTGTGCCATGTCCAAAACAAATATCCCTTTTTTTTTGCAAACCCTTTTTTGTGCAGAAATTTTCAAATTACATGGAGTTCCACACAGCTAGTGTCAGACAAGATACTAATTTTCCCTTTGTTTCTTGGAAGACACTAGGAGAAGACTGGGGATAAACTGTTACATACCCTTTTCCACCCAACAGTAGACAAACAAGGTTCAACCGCACGCTTTGGGGAAACTACTCGAGAATATTGGAAGAATCTTACTGATTGGGGCTTGTGTCTTCCCATGTTTAGTTTGCTTAAAAAAGGTTCACTTATTAGTCCTACAGGATGCAAAAACACCTATGCTACTGAGCGAATCAGGGTTGTCAACGGAACCTGATTCAAAAGCTTCTTAAAAACCGTCATCATGAAGGACCATTTCTTTTATATATTTCTTCTTTATGAACTACTTTTTTGGTTGTATTTGGTTTTGGGGCACTTTCATTTTCTTGTAATTTTCATTTAGGACTAGCCACATTAAAAATGACAAACTGTAATTTTGACCACTTTCTAACCCTAGGAGTAGCAAGTATAAATACTTTCTTAGAAAAGGGTTTGAGGAGGCCATATTTTGCAGAACAAACATAGCACTTTCATGATGCGACAAAGGAGAATTGTGGCGAGTGCGACCCAAAAGGAGAATTGTGAGTCATATCGATTCATCTTTGTTGTTTTTCATTTCTTCTCTAGTGAGTCAATATCTAGGGTAAAATTTGAATCTTTCTTGGACTTATTTTTTGATTGTAATTCATGGACAATTATCTTGTAAGGTTGATTGTTCATTTGAGATTGAATGCTCTTTTGTGGTGGCGTGAATTTGGGAAATTTTTAAAAGAGGATATACACGGTTTTGTGTCTTTCTTTTCATCATTTTCATGTGAATTTTCACTTGGTCCCTTATTGTTGTTTAGTGAAATTGATCATTGGTGGAAGTGATTGCATCTTTGAATCATTGGATTTCATCAATTTTCCATTAGGGTCACGCAATTTTTCCCAGTTCGATTGGGTCGGTTTGATTGTGAAATTGAGGAATTTATTTCTTTTAGTCATTTGATTGTGCTTGAACCCCTGGTTTTGAACACATCAGTTATACCTTGAGAAACCATCCATGAGTGAGAAAAAATGGTTTTTTAATTGTATATCTACCAAGACATCTATGTAGGGTAAAGAGAAGTTATCTTTTGGTGTTGCTTGATTCAAGTCTTTGGGAAAACTACACATACACGTACTTTCCCCTTTTCCTTTATTATTAGGACTATTTAGCTACCCATTCAGGATAATCAAAAACCTCAATAAACTTAACCTCCAATAATTTCTTGATTTCTCCTTGATTTCAATAAAAAATTAGGTTGAAATCGCCTAATTTTTGTTTTTTAGGTTTGATGTTTTTTTGTGTAAGCAACTTATGAACCATGATTGATGGGTTAAATCCTGGCATATCTTCATAGACTATGCGAATACATCAAGGTATTCAGATAATAGCTCCGTTAACATTCCTTTTTTTCTATCATTAAGATTTCCCCCAATCTTGAGATTCTTAGGTATGTCCTTTTTTCCCAGGTTGATTGTTTCAATTAACTCATCAATAGAAATCCTACCCTGCTCATATCTTTGCCAGTTCTCTTGAATTACTTTATGGTCATCAATATCACCCTATTGATTAACCTAATAAGTTTGGAGGTGATATTAATATTTTTACCTTTTACATGTGTGAGATATCCCTGATTTTCATCACCAGATCTAGATAAATGTATAAAGAAAAGAAATGAATAAGTAGAAGGGAAAAGATGGAGCAATATTGAGGAAATGATTCATTCATTGATTTTATTCATGTGGGTTACACTTATTGAATAAAAAGAAAAAAAAAACTTAACAAATATTAAATCATGGTCCACCATTCTCTAAAGTAGGCTTATTGCTATTTAGAGGATAAGAGAACCAATTTTGGAGTGATTGAGAGCTAAGGGATATGCTTGTTGATTCTTATTGCTGCTTGACTATGAGGTCAACGAAGTTGCCTTCTCTTGTAGATACCAGTGTCTCAACACTAGCCAGATGGGTGAATGTAGTTTGGATTGGTGGAAAATTCATTAGGTTACTGTATAGTCTGTCTACTTTTCTTCCTTGCTTGAATTTCATTGAAATCTTTCTTCTGGAGTAGAGACATATGCAAGACCAAATGTCCCTGTTTAACCTTCTTTAAACTGTACCTTTCTATATCCTTGTTTCTCGAAACTAGTAATCATACACACCTCATCTAATATCTGAAGTCCTAGGTCATTAAGGCCTTCTTTGCTTATGTAGGGTATGACCATTTCTTTATAAATGGCATAATCTTGAAACTTAGATTGATTAACACTGGATAACTTGTTAGTAAAAAAATTTTTTTTTGAATGCATGTGTCAAAAGGATGCAAATATGGGGTTAGTGAGTAATCCATAATGTGGGAATATAAGAAATTTTATTGATATTTCAACTTTAGAGTATGATTTACATAATTTGAAAAGGAATTACAAAAAAAAAAATCTAAAATCTAAATCTTCTTCTTGCGATGACATAATCCTTTTTCTGTTTTCTCTTTGTAGGAGTTTCTGGTTCCTGTATCTTTTGCCTAACCTTTCTTAGTTGGGCTTCTAGAGCTTCAAACTCATTGGTTGGATTCTTGACATTTATTCTTCCAAATATCCCCTTTGCTTTCCATGTTTTTCCATATGGACTTGCATTCGTGCTTGCACTTCTTCCATATATGTTTTCATTTTAGGAGTAGGATTTGCTGGAGTAGGTTGGAGTGCAATTGGGCACTAAATGGTTTTTCACCTATCCTTTGAGTTGGTGAAAAATGTACTCTTTGGTTGCTCGATATTTACCTAACACTCCCCCTTAAATTCCCTATGTCAATAGTAGGGCTTATTATTCAAGTCTCCCATAGGGTTTGATCTCTAATAGTTTAGCTATCTTTTAAGCTATTATCATATGAGGATTGTAGAAATCAAGTGTGATGGGTTTGAGTAAGGTTTTACGGACTATATCTTGAATAGGTCCCAATTGATATATTAGAGCAGTTGGTTAGTAACTAGTGTACCGGTTAAATCCAATCAAGGGAACCACCTCATAATTTTTACAAGCACATACCATCTTAGTACAAGAATTCCATTTGGCTACCCATAATATATCTTTAGCACAAAAGTCTTGTAAGACATCAATCCATTAGTAAGTAGGAATATCCTCTGGAAATGTGATTATAGAATCAAATGAATTAATAAGGTCAATTTGTTGTGCAAAGGCCCCTTGAATGAAGTCAAGTCTGTAGCATTGCATATGGCTGACAACCATATCATAATTAGTGCCATGCTTGTTTTTAAATCCTTGTCTTTTTTTCTTTAAGTGGTTAAGTGATCTGATTTGCTTAGCGAGGAGCGTGGGGATGTAAGACTTGCCTTCCAAAAATTGGGCCACTATTTCTGTGACCCTAAAGTGGATATGAAAAATCTCATTTAGAAACAATATAGTCCTGAAGGCCATTAGGATGAATGCATGAATCCAGTGCTGCTGCCATGCTTCAAAATCTACACAAAACAGGGTTTGCTTTTGATGGTAACTGGATTGAGTTGCAAACCATGTCAACAAGTCATCAATTTTAATACAATTCCCATTACGATTTTCTAAGGCCATATTGATTTCAGCCTTACGAACCCCTAGTAATTTACTAAAGATTTTTTACGGGCCCTGCTTCAAGATCTAGGATATATATGCTTTTAGTGTTGAGTAAAGCCTTAAGCAATTGGGCATATTCTTCCATTATTGGGCTTAATTGATGGGACCCAAGCAAAAAGTGATAGTTCTAGATCCCAAAAATGAACTAAGGCCCGACCCAAAGTGATATAACAGAGACCTTCTATAATGAGAGGATTGGTCTAATATTGTTTTGAATGACCTCTTGTTAACTTAGGTTGAAGAACTGGATCCACCGATCAAGTACTATCTTTGACTCCAGGGGATTATGAACATGGACTTCCTTAGGAAGAGCTTACATGCGGGATGAGCTTGCCATTGCTACAAAATTTATGAAAGTAAATACATTATGACTATACATTTACAAGAAAATATATTTGTTACAAGGAATTACAATAACAAAATTACAAGTTACAACTCCACTAACGTTGCAATTTTTTTTTATTTGCCACATCAATGTTCATTCGCCAACTTGAAGGGTTTGTGAATGCAATTTGATAGGTTCTATAGGTCCTCAAGTTTCGCGACCTTGCTCATTTTAAAAAAAAATAGCTCACAAGTCACGTCAAAACTTGAGTGGGTAGCCTAATTAGCCTTGGGTGGTAGTTTCCCTACAACACCCAAGCTTACACAATGACTCCCCTCCTAAGGTCCAAAGACGACTTGGGTTTGATTGTATCTATCATACATTTGATGCCTTCCTTTCAAATTAACAAAAAAAAAAATGCTGCAAAAAATATAATGGTTAGAATAACTATACAAAGACACATACATATATATATCTACAAGTAAAGGAAAAAAGAAAATTAAATATTTTGGAAGGTTTAATTGGCTAGCACACTTTTTTGGTCTCTAGTGGAGTTTCCATCTTATCGAGTCTAATTTTTTTCATTTTTTTCTAATCTGATTTACATAAATCCTAGCTCATTAATGTAATCCTCGACTAAGATTAGAAAGAATTTTTTTTTTTAAAGAAATGGAGTCGCTACCTGATCAAAATCAGAAAAAGTGTTAAAATTAAGACTAATTGTAGTGGATTAATTTAATTTGACTACTAGTCTAACGTAAAAAAAAATCTTTACACAAAAAATTTTTGGAGTTCAAGGGCTATCTTATTAAAATTTTAGATTACTACTTTTTAACCTTCCAAATAATTTTTTTAGAAGAAAAAAGAAAAGAAAAAAATAAATAAAAAGAATAAAGAATAGGGAAAAAAAAAGAAGAAAAATAAAATTATGTTAGAAATGGGGTCGCTCTAAGGGTTGCCTACGTACCCGATGCTCGGGAATAGACCTATCGTAGTTTACATGATTTTTTTTTAAATAAAATGTTTTAAATTATAATTCTTTTTTAAAAAAATTATATCTAAGATATATATTTTAGATAAAATGTTTTATTGTTTTTATAAATGTCTTAAAAGTATATAAAAAAACTAAAAATATTTTTTTATAACAATATTTTTAAAAAACTAAAATGTCTTACTATACATAAAATAACTATTTTTTAAAAAATCTAAATTCCTTAAAATATAAAATAACTAAGAATTTCTTTTAAGAATTTTTTTAGTTTTTTTAAAAATGCATTAAAATATATAATAAATAAAAGAAATTCTTTAAGAAAAAAAAAAAACAGTACAAACCTAGATTGGGATTGTTGGAGATGTGATTATGGTAGAGAGCCGCAAAGTGATGGCTGGTGTGGTGGTGTCGGCTGAGCTTCTAGAAATAGGAACTCGACTAGGTTGTCGGAGTTAGGTGATTGGGAAAAAAAATTTAGATAGAGAATGTTGCCGAAAAAAAAAATCTTAAGAAAACATTTTGAGCCTTTTTTTTCTTCTTTGCCAAAAATTTTCCCTTCAAGTGGAGTTAGAACTCTATTCTAGGTGAATGTGGATTGAATGGTTAGGGGAGAAGAAAGGCTAAAGGTTGGATTTTTTATTGCGAAAGTGGTTTTTTATTTAATTTCTTTGATTAATGACTTTATTGCATTTTTAATTTGATTCCCGAAGTTATTTTCTTTTGAATTATGTTGTTTGATTTTCATAAGTTTTGAAATGTTAAAAGAAAGAGAAAAAAAAATTTCAAAGCTTCCGTAGTCTTCTATGGTGGACGAGTCAAGGGTAAAAGATGATGAAAATGTGGTTTCAACCCACATTTTTCATTGTAATAGAAACGGAACAAAAAAAGATAAAAAATGTGAGTTAAACCACATTTTTCATTATAAGTAAAATACTAAAAATATATATATATATATATATATAGGGTTTAACTCAAGTTTTTCACCAAGAGAAAAAAATCCCGTGCACTTGCACGAGTGAGGATTCCAATCCTGGTCTCCTGCAATTTGTACACGTGTTTTTCCAATAGGCTATTGGGTTATGTTGTAGTCATACAATGCAATTAAATTGTATTAATTTTTTATTATTAAAAAATAAAATAAATGCACAAGTAAGAGGATAAATTAAACAAGTGAGGGTGAGGATCCATAGCTTTATGAAAACACTTCTCATACACAATAATGCAAGAAATGGGCACCACAAGATTTAATACCTATACATAAAACGGTTCCACTATTGAGGGCTCCCTATCTCCAATCTCCGTCAGTGCATAATGATGATGATGAGATTCATCAAGGGATTCCAAGTATACGAAGGGAGAACAGTTGGCGAAGAAAAAAAGAAAGAAAGAAATTGGAGAACGAGATGATATCGTGTATATTTCCAGCTATTGTTTTGATGTCATTTATGAGGTTGTAAAAAAATTAACATTCGAGAGAAAATCCTGACCAAGCGGTTGTTATTGGGTTGATGTCGGCTTCACAATGGACGGTTTAAAATGACGAGTCCTGAGTGCATTAATTTTGGCAAGCGCCCTATCAGTGACAACCCCACAAGTCACAGCCACATGTAAGTCTAATTATCTTGTCATGCCAGCAACAGGATTTAATTTGTCAAACTAGTCTCATTATTACATATATAAAATACGTATATGTTTGTGTCAAATTGACACATTTATGCTCTTTTTTTCATAAAAATTTATATTTTTTATTGTATACACAAAAAATTTAAAACTGAAGATTGTTAAAATGCCATTCTCTTTGTTAAAAATCTCTTTTTTTTCTCCCGGACTATTCCCTTTAGTTTTCCCCAAAACCCCTTAAAGGGTAATATTTAAAAAATGGAAAATCATTTTAAAATATGTTATGGTTGATTTAATAGGGCAAACAATATGGAAATTTCATTCGATTTGTAATTTGCTGCCCATTTTCGGTACTTTTTTGCGAATTCACCAACGTAAAAACGTGACTTTAGCTTCTAATGTTTTTTGGAAAGCAAGTAAACTTATTTATGCGTTTATCATAATGTTAGTCTAGAGACGAACTATTGCATGTAAATGTTCTAGTCAATCAGGAGAAAATTTTTAAGCATGTTTTTTTTTTTTGGGTAATTCATAATTTATTGACTGGAAATAATGATACATCTATAAAAGATGGTTAAAAAATTCAAGTACAACGCTAGTACCATACTTATAGTATTGGTATAATGAAAGCCCTCAAATTACCCCTTTAAATAAATATAAATTTGATTTGATTGGCTAAGAAGGAGATGTTTTGGGGTAAGGTTCTCAAGTCGTTTCTTTTTTGTGTGTTCTCTAAATACAATATACAGTGGCAGCGAGGGTTGCTCTCCATGTTTTGGGGGAGTTTAGCGGTGGACTGAAATCGTTGCTAGTAGTACACATTTGGTGCCTTGCCAATCCTTACATGAAGGAGGACATTGGGCTAGGTCGCACACTAGCTGCCATACTTGAGAAAGAGTAGTGACAAACCCGAAGAATAAGTGTGATGGTCTTTAGCTTCCCGTTGGCATAGGTGCATTTCGAGGATGTGGCTAATCCCCATGTGGTCAACTTTTCGAGGGTAGAAAGTTTTCCTAACCAGGTTAGCCATAAAATGAAGGAGTACCTTGTATGGTAGTCCTGTTCCCCTATAATTTTGTACCAAGGGACTGTTGATCCCTAGATTAAGGAAAAATATCCACTCTTGATGTTGTGCTCCCCTAAAGTTGTGTGAATCCATTGGAGTTGGTCAGAGGTGGAGTGATTGGGTTGAATGTGGCAGGAATGCAGATATCGTCTATGATGGATAGTTTGGTAGCCCACCATGTGTTGTTGTCCACTATAGAGCATAGTTTGGCCATTATCGGAATACCCCGAGTTTTTTATCTGTCTTGAGGAGAATAGGCTATCCAAGCACCTGTGGTAGCTAGGATTCGGACGAGATGAAATAGATAGGCCGTCTCCCGGTTTCCAATGAAAGCTGCAGCGCTCTAGGGGTTTAGTTTTAGGAGTTTCTCCATGACCAAGAGCATATGGTTGGGGCTCGTGACATCCAAAAGCTTTGCCCTCCAACAAAGTTGATTGTACCCATTTAGGCCATAGGCTTCATTCTCCACTCTTGCATAGGTGCCAAATATGCTTGATTTATAGGGCCTTATTCTAAAGGTGAGGTTGGGGATCCCTAGGCCACCACATTTGAGGGGTTTACAAACTTCTTCCCATCTAACTTTGGCTTTGGATATGTGTGTAGGGTTTCCAATCCAAAGGAAGTTCCTAATTAGCTGCTCTACCATAGTTATTATCTTCTTAGGAAGAAGGAATACAGAGCTCCAGTAGACTTGCATAGAGAATAAGACTGATCTAATTAGCTGAAGTCGGCCTGCATAGGATAGAAATTTCGAAGTCCACATGGTGATGCGTGCTATGATTTATCTACCAAAGTGTCATATTCCTCCATTTTAAGTTTAGTGGAGAGGAGAGGGACGCCAATGTATCTTATTGGGAGTTTGCCTTCCTGGAACTGGGTAACCTGTAGGATGAGTTGCCTGACCCTAGAGTGAACATTGGAAAAAATATAAAGCTTTTGGAGTTGTTGGCTATCAAACCTGAGAGTGCTTGGAATTGTTGGAGGGCATCTTTAATCAAGGATATGGATGGCGCATTTCCTTTAGCGAATATGAGGAGATCATCGCAAAGCACAAGTGGTGAGGCGCTCTGGTTTACATCTCCAATGGAGAGAGAAAGCGAGGTTGGAGATGATCTTCAGAGTGTAGTGGAGAGAATTTCCATGCCTACAACAAATAAGTATGAGGAAATAGGATCACCCTACCTTAGACCTCACTTGCTTGAGAAGTAGCCCTGCAGTTCTCCACTGATGTTGATGGAGAATTTTGTAGTGGAGATGCACTACTCTATGAGATTGTAGTAGTGAGATGGGAATTGCATGGATCTTAGAGCTTCAACTAAAAAGTACCATCGTATGGTATCATAAGCTTTTTGGAGATTGACCTTCAGTGTGCATTAGGCGCTCTTGCTTGCGTCTGATATCCGACCATCAATTCCTAGGTGATGAGGATGTTGTCTGTGATCTTCCGTCTTGGATGAATGCAGCTTGCTCTCTACCAATTAGTGAGTGTAACAACTTCTTGAGACGGGCGGCTAGAACCTTGGACATTGCTTTATAGAGCACATAATAGCGTGCTATGGGTTTAAACTCTCCTATACTGGTGGCATTGGGATTTTAGGGACTAACGTGAGTATGGTAGAGTTTAATTCTTTGAGTAGATGCCTCGACTGGAGGAATTCCCTGATAGTAGATGTGAGGTCCTTGCCTATTGTTCCCCATGTCTCCTTGAAAAAGAGAGCTGTGCATCCATTCGGGCCCGAGGCCTTCTCATTTGCTTGGGAGAAGAAACCCCATTTGATTCCTCATCCGTATATGGTGCGAGCATCTCTTTCGTTGTTGATCATTGAGTTTCCATGTCACTAGGTTGGATATCTCTTCTTTGTTGATTGGTGGGTATGTCTTGTTGTAGAGTTATTGGAAGTGGGCAACTATTAGTTCTTACCTGTTCTTCACCTATTGCTTCACTCCCATCCTCTCGGCTGATACAGAAAATGTGGCTCTTGTTATGGTGGTTTCATATGGATTTGTGAAAGAAGGAAGTGTCTTGTCTCCAAGTTTTAGCCATTTTATTCTTGACTTCTGCTTGAAGAATCCTTCTTCAGTGTTTCTTAGTAGGTAGTACTCTTGAACGAGCTTCTTTCAGTTTCCATTTAGGATCTGTTGCCGGTGCTATGGATGTTGGATTGCAATTGAAGGAGGGTTTGCTTGCCTTTTTACTCGATTAGAAAGTTGGAGTAATTAATATGGTTGAGTTGTCTCAGTTTCTCCTTGAGTAGTTTAAGCTTGCTTACTACTTAGTACATTTTGGATCCGCTGTCTCCATGCTCCATACATTGGATACTATGTCATTGAAACCTTGCATTATGTATCCAAAAATAGAAGAATTTGAAAGGTGTCGTCCTTACTTGCGATGTGGAGTCTAAGTGTGTGAGGATAGGGAATGGTTCGAAAAGAATGGGGGTAGGAACTTGGCTTGACTGGTTGGGAATGTTTGTATCCAGCTTTGGTTGATCATGACGCGATCGAATTTCCTCAAAATAGGGTTGTGAGCTTGTCGGTTTGTCCATGTGAAGAAGTCACCCGTATATCTTAGGTCCTCTAATTCGACCTTGGCCATGCATGCTTGGAATTCCGCCATGGCGGGTATCATTCGCCCTCGACCACCTTACTTCTCGGAGGGGATCGGGTTTGTTGAATCCCCAAGAACCATCTACGGATGGTGGCATGAGTGAGGAAAAGTTCTTCCAAGTATCTCCATAATTCCCTCCTATCATTGTTGTTGTTAGCCTGTAGATGAAGGTGATGTTTAGGCTAGTATTGGAGCTGCGATGAGTCGTTATACAATGGATATTTGAGTTCTTGCCATAACAATGCGATGTCCCACACTCTCGGTTGCCATGCTATCCAAATTCTCTTGGGTGTGACTTGGTTGATGGCTACTTGCCAATGCGGTCCCAAACGTTGCCTTACCATTGCCTCATTGGTGGTGTTCACTTTGGTTTCCAATATCCCTATTAGGGATATATTTGTTCACACTTTTTTATATTCCGTCGCTTGGGGGGCTTTTAAACCCCCTTTTACATTCATGCTATAAATCTGGGTTGATATGATAAGGACCTTGAGAATTTAGGTAAAGGGTACACCTCTTCCTTTGTTTCTTCGTGTTTCTAGAGGATTAACCCTTTTTCTACCCTTGTTGCGTTTCCGGGTGTCTTGGACCATGTTAAAATTGGGTTTGGACATGGGATGTTTCAAAAAAGGGTTGTCCTCACGTCCCGGTTGCTGCTTTTTTTTTTTGTCTCGGGGGGGGTTGGTTTGGGGTAAAAGTTTTACATGCGAATTGCTTCTTGGAGGGTTCTGGCTTTATTAGGTTGGGTTTTGTGGTAAGGGTTTTTGGGCTTCTTCCGTCCCGTGTTTTTACCCTGGGAGGGGGAAAGCTTGGGGGGGGTGGCCTTGAGAGCTTCACGTTTGGGCTTGAGCAGGCTACCCTTCGCGCCAGGAGTGTTGGGGTTTTTTTAGGGTTAAGGCTAGGAGAGGGTTAGTTTCCTTGGGGGATTCTTTTGGGGTGGGGTGTTTGTTGCTTTGTTTTTTTTGGTCTTACTGTGGGGGAGGTTGCATCCCTCCACCCTAAATGTAAGGGGGTTTGGGGAGAGGGTGCAGGGGTGTTTGGCATTGGGACCGAAAACTTTGCATTTATTGCAATGAGGAGGGATCCTTGGTGTCGATTTTTGTAAGGGCCCAAGGAACCTCACTCTCTGACTTCAATCTCTTGACTAGCTCCCTTTCCCCTCAAGCTCCACAGGACACAGTTTTGGTTAGGGCTTTTCCTAGAACCATAAGTACAGCTTTTATGGGCAGGCCACCCCATAGTAAGTGGTTGAGTCCTTCCACAGGAACTCGCAGGGGAATCGGTGAAGTGATCCAAACGGAACATAGGTGGGTTAAGGCTTGCTTAACCTCTTTCTCTCCTCCACTATTGAAGGATGAGGAACTTTTGGAGAAAACCCACTTTCTCTAAGATGGGTTATGTCTTTGCCCTTTGTCGAATTGAAAGAAAAAAACCCATCGGGGTTGGAAAGGGATCTTGGGGGAGTCCGAAGCCCTTTCCCAAAATTTGGTAGTTATAGCGGGAATAAGGGTGTAGGGCATTTTGGGGTTGATGAAGTACCCATTAGTGTAGACCCCCAAATAGGTGCTCCCTCAACTCAACGGGATTGTGGATTTTTTACCTTGGGATTTTTAAAAGGTAGTTATGGAATGAACGGGGAAGAGTCTGGGGAGGGGGAGGGGGTTTCCCTTAAGGCAAGCTGTGTGAAGTTTGCTGGGTTTTTGTGGGGATGGGGTTGGGTTTTTTTGGTGGTGTTTTACTGGAAAGAGGGGGTTTTTGGGTTTTTTTGAAGTCCAATGTGGTTTTGTTGATAAAGGGGAAGGGTTTTGGGGGTGGTTTTAAAGGGCAGAGTGAAAGGGGAGTTTTTTGGTGGTTTTTTTTTGAATAATGTGTCAGGGTCCCCAAATCCAAATTTCCTTTTGGGAAGGCTAGTTGTTCCTTTCCATTGGGTTTTAAAAGGTGCTTTCCCTTTTTCCCTTAAAGGGGGCCTAGGACTTTGGGGCTTTGGTGGAATTCAGTAGACTTATGGAGTGATGGGGTATTCTTTGGTGCTTCGGTGGTCGGAGGGGCTTTCCCAACTCTCCTGGAGGTGGGGAGGGACCTCCGACACATTGTAGGTATGATTTTGGGCGGTAGTGGTGGCTAGGTAGTTTTTTCTAAGGTTTGGGGATGTGTATTGTTACCTAAAGGAAGGGCCCTTGGGGGGGGAGTAAGGGCAGAGGGTAAAGAGAGAGAGCATTTTCTCACTCACCCTTTTCCCCCTTCTTCTAGTAACTAAATTAACATGTTGATTAAAGCAAGAACCCCTTTAAACTTTGTAATATAGTATATTAAATAGGATATCGTCCATGGGAATTTCAGTACTAATACTAGCTTGCCACTTTATCTAACTTAAAATTATAAAAATTTAATTGTCAAAACCCTTTTAAAATAAGTATTAATTAAAAAACTAGGATTAAAATTAAAAGAAAGAAGACAAAACAATTAAATTTCTTTAAATAGTAAAACTAATTGAACTTTTTTTTCCCTAGGAATTATTACGTAATATTAACAAAATTCAATTTAAACCTTATTAATTTTATTGACCCAGGAAATTTCCAAAATTTGTTTAATAACCCTTTGTTAAGCTTATTAACCCCAACCTTAAAAATACTTTTTTTAATTTTTTTCATAATAGATATTCAAAAACGCATTTAAAAAAGTGAAATTTCCCTTAAAAAAAATTAATCATTTCGGGAAAAATTATGTAACTTATCTCTAAATTACATTTAAATTTTTTTCAAATATGCTAGATCTAATTACATAACAAATTTCTCAAATTT
>JBBMOL010001319.1:0-42295 GCA_037954665.1 Laguncularia racemosa | reverse complement strand
AGAAAAATCATTTTCGTCAAATAAATCAAAATTGATGTTTTCCCTATAAAATCATTTTTTTCAAAATGAAATCAAGCTTAGGCTTAGAGTTTTAAGAAAAATCCAAAAAATGGTAAGAGCATAAATCGAAAGAAATTTCAAAATTAAAATTCACCAATACACTAAAGATTTTCAGAAAAAGCGAACTACGGCATGTTTGATCCTGAGTAGCAGGTACGTAGGCACCCACTCGGGTCAACCCATAAAATAAATGAAAAATCCTTTTTCTGAAATAAATTCAAAGACATAACAAAAATTAACAGAAACACAATGAAACACATTTCTAAAGATGAACAGTTTCAGGAGATTAGGTGGTAACCATACAGGTTTTAATAGGTTAGCCTCCGGACTTAGAAACTCTGGTTTTCCTTTTTTTTTTTCTCTCTCTTCTCACAAAAACGAGAAGAGGAAATAACGACGACTAGTAGTCCAAATTAAGACTAATCATCTCCTTAAGTCTTAATTCACTTTTTCCCAATAACAGTTGGGTGGCGACTCCAAAAATCAAACGAAATTCCTAACTCAAGTCGAGGATCTACATTAGATGAGCACAGGGTCTAGTCTAGATCGAATTAGGAATGGGAATTCAAAAATTAGACTCGATATAGTGGATGCTAGCAAAAGGTGACTCTTACACGGCAAAGTGTTTGAATTTTATCAAATTATTAAAAGCTCCCAAAAAAAACCCTTGTTAGTAAGTATTTATACTTGCTCCTATTAGGGTAAAAACAATCCAAAAATTACAAAAATGCCACTAAGTGGCTAGTTCCCAAAATACAAATTACAAGTACAAAATAAAATGGCCAGTTCCCATAAGCAACAATTACATATACAAATGGTCTTCAAGTAGTCGGTTCTTTACTTCAATTGAACAATTTGTTGGACCGATTCTTCTTTGGTTTATGTAAGTCCATGAATAGCTAACAAGCTAAGCTTTAGTGAGTTTATCCATCACCCTATAAAAACCGATAAGTATACCTGTTGGAATGCACAACAAATAAGTAATAGAAAAGAAGTTAGTATATAAATATTTTTTGGGTCGGTTTGTTCATAGAGGACCTTCATTGCCAAATTTTGTAATCCTTTGGCTCTTGCCCTAGTGATAGGTCCTGTAGGATTTTGAATCCTATCATCTCCTTGGGCTTCAGGAAGATTTGTCATCAAATTTGATAGGTCAAATGCAGTAGGGACTCTATATCCTCCTAGCAAGTAATCTATAAAAATATCATTATAGTCTCTTAGTACCTGAGATACCACAGGGGGTAGTTGCTCTTGCTCCTCCATCTCTAAGATATATCTCATCTACAATACATATAAGGGTCTATCATCTATTATGGCCTCCCCTAACTCAAACTGTCTCACTAATAATGTTTTCTTCTTCCCTGTTTCACCTATGTGTCTTTGAACCTCTTGGCCCTCTGATGGTTTACTCATTAGCCCTTGATCCTTTTAGACCTTTGATGGTTAACACATCTGTTTCCGAATCGCTTGGTCCACTAAAGGTTGACTCATTTGACTATAAACCTCTAGAATCTCTGATGGTTGACTTATCTGTCTTTGCACCTCTTGGACCTTTGATGGTGACATAGGGTTCAATACTATACGTTTACCATCCTATTGGAACATATAAGTATTTCTATAGCCATCATGTAAAACCCTCTTGTCATACAACCATGGCCTGCCAAGCAATATATGTAATGCACACATAGGAAGAATATCACATTCAATCTCATCATGGTATTTATACCATATACTGAAAGGTACCCTAGCCCTTTAGGTTACATGGAGACTCCCCTGCTCACTTAGCCAATGTAATTTGTAAGGTTCTAGATGTAGGGTAGTTACAAGTTGTAATTTAGATACTAATAACGTAGCCACAACATTAGTACAACTACCACCATCAATAATTATAACATATAAATTACCTTGCATCCTATAAAAAGTGTGAAATAAATTTTTTCTCTACCCATCATAAATGGTTGGAAAAGAAGTCAAGGCTCAGCGTAGTACATTAGTAAACAAATACAAATCATTTGACATGGTTGCTTACTAATTTCAACAAGCCAACAACACACTTCACTATAAACCATGTCACAATCAACACACCTTAACCTAACACCATACCTACACTCATGGTGCAATACACACAATGGCACTTCCACGGTCCTCACACACCTACAGTGCATTATACAACCAAATGCAACATACACCTCCATAACAACTTCACACAACATACACTTCAACACCTACGATTAACTTTATTTTACACCATAACACATACACTTCCGATCAACAACAACACTTTAATGCTACACAATAACCACTACAAAAGAAAAAAACCAAAACTCCACTTAACTTCTCACACTTCTACACTTCAATTATGGTAACAACAAATTGAAGCATTAATTAAACACTCTTCTAAATAGTAGGTTAATGAATTCAACTAAGCAAGTGTTTAAGCATCAATTCATAATAACTTCCACACTTTAATGCTTGTTTTGAAATTCAGATTTTAACCACTATGATTTCCCTTTCTAATCACGGCACAAACATACCTTTACTTCCATGTGCAACACCTTCTTCACAACACAAACTCACAAAAAGTTGCAATTCCCTTCACAACACACTCACACCACCACACGCACACACAATCACGGTGCAAGTTTTTAAACAGCACTCTTCTTCACGTACAACACCCTTTCACCACTACATACACAACACCACAAGTTGCAACACCCCTTTACAACATACTCACATTGCTACATAAGCACAACACAATCACGGTGTAACTCCCTTCAAACCACAATACCCTTTAACTCAATACATACACAACACTAACTCCACCACTTACGGCAACAACAAGATTCAAATACCACACATAATGTAACCTTCTCTACAAATGGTAAGAAGAAAATTCAAATTCAAATAACATTCAATCAACTATTACACAATAACTTCTTCAACTTAATGAATGTGTTTGAATTTCAAATATTTTCCTTAATCTCACATAAGATAAATCTGAAAATTTGCAAATGATAATCTCATTTTCCAAAATCACCAACACATAATTCACGCTTCTTTGTTTCAATTTCAACTTTTCCCAAATGATCATGAAGGAACACTCCTCCTTCCTCCTAACAAGTTCAAGAAAAACAAATGCTACCATAAGCATTCCACATCCACTTCAACAACAATAACAAGAATGCAACAAAATCCACAATCACTACTACAAATCACTTCAACAATTTCGGATCAAGAAATCAACTTCAAGAACCCTGATTGTCAAATGAAGCTCATGTAATTCCCTTCCTCAAATCCTATGCTCTAATACCAAAACATGATGTGCTTAAGATTCCAAATTCACAAGCATAAGATACAAATGATTAATCAACCAATCAAATAATCAATTGGACTAAAAAATTGGCATGAAATTAAAGGATGAATAATATCAAATGGCATGAACCAAATTAGAAGTACTATAAGGGAATTCCAATACCAATCAATTACAAGGAACAATGCAATTCTAATCTCTAAAATTGGCTTGTAATCTTAGAAATACATGAACCCTACTTTGGCGTGAAGGGCAAATAAAAAGATCAACTAATTATAACTAGATATTACACACTAGCAATAATAGGATGCAACTTAGAAAATCATGATATAACTCACAAGAATTTCCAAGCCAAACTCGCCACAATTTCCAAAGAAACTGATAAGTGTGGATGCTAGCAAGAGGTAACTTTCACACGGCAAAGTGTTTGAATTTTATCAAATTATTAAAAGTTCCCTCAAAAAACCTTAGTTAGCAAATATTTATACTTGCTCTTATTAGGGTAAAAACAAACCAAAAATTACAAAAATGCCACTAAGTGGCCAGTTCCCAACATACAAATTACAAGTACAAAATAAAATGGCAGGTTCTTATAAGAAAAAATTACATATACAAATAGTCTTCAAGTAGCCAATTCATCACTTCAATTGAACAATTTGTTGGTCCAGTTCTTCTTTAGTTTATGTAGGTCTATGAATAACCCACAAGCTAAGCTTAGCGAGTTTATCCATCGCCTTGTAAAAACTGACAAGTATACTTGCTGGAATGCACAACAAATAAGTAACAGAAAATAAGTTAGTATACAAATATTTTTTGGGTCGGTTTGTTCACAAAGGACCCTCATCGCCAAATTTTGTAACCCTTTGGCTCTTGCCCTAGTGATAGGTCCTGTAGGATTTTGATTCCTATCTTACCGTGCAGGAGATATGGAATGAGTTTTCCCTCTACTCATCATCATTACTAGGAAAGGAAGTCATAGCTTGGCGTAGTACATTAATGGATAAATACTAATCATTCCCTTTATCCTCATGTACTTCTGCATCTGCATCACTATAATACTCATCTAATACCACTAACAAATCTATGGTCTCAAGCACATCTTCCTCATCTTCCTCACTCTCTAATGTGCTTCACTAATTGGATGGAAAACACATCAAGCAATAGGCGTGAACAACTAATTTCCTCAATCAAATGGCGTATCAAATCAATTCAAATTGGAATCCAAATCATGAGTCTGAACCAAAATATGATGAACTTGATTCTAAATACGCAAATACGAAATGAATCTATGAACAAACAAGTATGTGATCTTCAATGGAACAACACACAATTGAACTAGGATTCAATCTCAAATTGAAATAATCAAATCTAAAAAAAAATACAACCTTAATTCAAGTGAAAGAATAGGTAATCCACAAATTATACCTAGATACTACTCACTAAACACAATTTCTAACATAACAAAGGTAAGATCGATATGACTCACAATCTACTTTTGTTGATTCTTGAGATAATTTCACAAAGCAATTAATAAGAGATCTTGGTTTGCAAGGAAGAAACCCTCACGGCATAAAGTGTATGTTTTTCTCAAAAATGTCAAAAGCTCCTTAAAAACCCTAGTTAGCAAGTATTTATACTTTGACGTGCCTAAAATCCAAAGCACATGAACACAATCCCATTGAAGAATTCAATTAAATAAGTGCTCAATGAAACATAAAATTGGTGTGAAGCTTAGACTCACGTGAACCCTAATTGGCATGATCTAAATTGGATGAATTACAAAATTCCAAAACCAATCAAATTATATATAACAAGCAACTCCAATATTATAAATTGAAGCAATATAATCCCTAATTGCGTAAACAACAAATGATTGGAAAAAAACAACGTATTATTACTAGATATTACACACTAGTAATAAAAAGGAAGTAACTTAGAAGATCTTGATACTACTCATAAGATTTTCCAAGCCGCACTCACTACAATTTACATGAAATTGATAAAAGTGTGTGTATTAGCAAGAGGACTCCTCACTCTCATGACAACAAGAAGTATTTTATTAAAATGACAAAAGCTCCCTACAAACCCTAGCTAGCAAGTATTTATACTTGCTCCAACTAAGGTAAGAACCACATGAAAATTAAAAATAAGCCACTTAGGTGGCTGGTTCCAAGAAAAGAAATTACAAATGCTAAATGAAATAGTCAATTCTCAAAACAACAATTACAAGTACAACGTTCTTCAAGTGGCTAGTTCTTCAATTCAAGAGAACAATTTGTTGCACTAGTTTTTCTTTAGTTTATGTCGGTCCTTGATTAACCCACAAGCTAAGTTGTAGTGAGTTTATCCATCGCCCTGTAAAACCTGACAAGTATGCCTACTAGAATGCGCAACAAATAAGAAATAGAAAAGAAGTTAGTGTACAAGTATTTTCAGGGTCGATTTGTTTAAAGAAGATCTTCATCGCCAAGTTTTGTATTCTTTTAGCTCTTGCCCTAGTGATAGGTCCTGTAGGATTTTGATTCCTTTCATACTTACTCCAATTAGGATAAAAATGTACTAAAAATTACAAAGATTCCAAAGGACAAATTACAAATAAAAAATGGTCTTCAAGTGGTCGGTTCTTCAGTTTAAGTGAACCCATTGTGGATTGTTGGATGTGAGTCTAAGAATGTCCCTAATTTAATCCTTAGCATGTTTTATTCGCCATCCTGTGAAACCGATAAATGTCCCTACTGGAATGCACAACAATTATGTAATACAAAAGTAGATACTAAATCAACATCCTCAGGGTTTAGTTGTTCATAGAGGATTCTCATAGCCAGATTTTGTAAACCCTTGGCTCAGGCTCTAGTGATTGGTCCTGTGAGAATTTGATTCCTATCATCTCCTCAAGCCTTAGGAAGATTTGCCCTCAAATCTAATAGGTCTTCATGAATGTCATCTGGTAAATATAGTGATAAACCTGCAACATTAAAGGTAACTAAGATGCAATATTCCCCTGGTAACTCTATTATTTAGGCATTTTTGTTGATGCGCTAGACAACTCTAAAAGGTCCATTCGATCTGGGTGATAGCTTCTATGACTTCTTATGAGGAAACCTGTCTTTGCTGAGATTAATTCAGACTAGGTCACCTGGATTATAAATTCTAGTTTTCCTATTCCTATTTCCCTTATGTTTTTGCTGCTTTTGTGTTTTATGAAGAAATTCAACTGTCTTCTCATGAAGTTTCTGAATCTCCTTAACTCGCTCAACTCCACTTAGGCTCTCTTCCTTTGTTGTCGATCCTGCTATATGATCCAATGGAATAGTAGGATTATAGCCATACACAACTTCAAAGGGAGATTTACTGGTTGAACTATGAGTAAACCTATTGTAAGAGAACTCGACAATAGGAAAACACAAGTCCCAATCAATAAGATTCTTGCCAACCATTGCTCTTAGTAATGTGCCAAGTATACGGTTAACAACTTCAATCTGGCTGTCAGTTTAGGAATGGCAAGAGGTACTATACATAAGTTTAGTACCAACTCTTCTCCATAGTGTCTTCCAAAAGAAGCTAAGAAACTTAGTGTCTCTATTAGACACTGTACTATGTGGAACACCACGCAATTTAACAATCTCTTGCATAAAAAGGTTAGCTATAAAAAGGGCATCATTTGTTTTGTGACAAGGCTCAAGATGGGACATTTTGCTGAATCTATCAACAACCACCATGATAGAATCCTTTCCCCTTTGAGTCTTAGGTAAACCCAAAACAAAATTCATATTGATATGAGTCCAGGGTTTAGTAGGTATAGGCAAAGGCATATATTCACCCTAAATGCCTTTCTTTCCTCTTTCCCTTTTGCAAACTCTACACCTTTCCAACACCTTATGAACATCCCTTATCATACCCTTCTAATAAAAATTTTCTTTTAACATGGCTAAGTTTCTCTTCTCACCAAAATAACCAAACAATCCTCCTGCATGTGCTTCCCTCACCAACAATTCCCTTACAGACCCACAGGGTATACCCAATTTTCCAACTTTATAGAAAAATCCCTTAATCATGTAACACCCCTAAAACATCTTTCCCACTGAACATTTCTCAATAATTGCTTTTAGATAATCATCATGCATATATTGTACCTTCAACAATTCAAAACCAAGCAATTTTGATTAAAGCGAAGTGATAAGTACATACCTGCATGACAAAGTGTCAGCTACCATATTCTGGTTACCCTTCTTGTACTTAATAAAAAATGCAAAACTCTCTAGAAACTCCACCCATTTGGCTTGTCATTTAGATAGATTTTGCTAACCCTTAAAATTTTTCATCTCTTGGAAGGAGATAATGCTACCATGTCATCAAAGGCCTCACTAAGGAATAGAATTCCTTATCATATATAGAGTATTTTAAAGTTGCACCACTCAACTTTTCACTAAAGTAGGCAATGGGCCTCTTATCCTACATCAACATAACACCAATTCCTATCCTAGAAGCATCATATTGTAACTCAAAAACTCTATCAAAATCTAGTAAAGCTAATACTAGAGCACTAGTAAGTTTTTCCTTTGCCTCTTTAAAACTCTTTTGGGCCTTCTCACCCAAAATGAAAGGAACATTTTTCTTAGTCAGTTCAGTTAATGGACTGACAATGCTACTAAAATTATGGACAAAGTGCCTATAAAGTGAAGCTAGTCCATGGAAACTCCTTACTTCTACATCTGATTTTGGTGTTAAGAATTCTCTAATAGCCCTCACTTTCTCCTCATCAACCCTAACACCAGAACCAGTTACAAGAAATCCCAAAAATGTTACCTCAGTTTGGTAGAAGGAACACTTCTGCAGATTTACAAATAACTGTTGCACCCTTCAGACAGAAAATACTGCTTGAAGATGCTCCACATGATTTTCTAGGCTTTTGCTGTATATCAGAATATCATCAAAATAAATTATAATAAATTTACCCAGAAACTCCTTCATTACATAATTCATTAACCTCATAAATGTGCTAGGAGCATTACTCAAACCAAACGGCATAACCATCTATTCGTACATTCTATGGCATGTTTTAAAAGCAATCTTCCACTCGTCTCCTTCTCTCATCAGAATTTGATGATATCCGCTTTTAAGATCCACCTTGGAGAACACTTGTGATCCATACAATTCATCTAGGATATCATCAAGTCTAAGAATAGGATACCTATATTTGATGGTAATTTTGTTGATGGCTTAGCTATTAATGCACATTCTCCAAGTACCATCCTTCTTAGGGATAAGAAGGATTAGAACAGCACAAGGATTAAGACTCTCCCTGACAAAACCCTGCTTGACTAGCTCATCCACTTAACATTTTAATTCCTTAGTCTCTTCGGGATTCATGCGATACACAGGTCTATTTGGTAAAACTGACCTAGGTAAGAAGTCAATGGCATGCTCTATACCACTTTAAGGTGGTAAACCCTCTGGAAAATCATCAATAAAAAGGTCATTGTACTCATCAAATACCTAAGATAATATAGGCACTAGATGTTGATGCCCCTCCATCCCTAGGGAATCTCTCATTTGTAACAAGTATACTAGGCTCTCATCTGTTATGGCCTCCTCCAACTCACTTTATCCAATCAATAAGACCTTTTTCCTCCTAGATTTCATGGCCTATATTGGAATCGCTTTCATCTCTAATGGTCTATTGACCTATTGTTGATGGAAGCCAAGCTAGAAGGTGGAATGTGGATCCTCTTGAAGTGCCACTTAGGCCGATCATAAGAACTCGGGTGAAACGATTCCAAGAAACACTTAACGGGTTGATAAAGGATATCCAAGAAACTAGAAAAGATTTGAGAAACCATGAGAATGAACTTACATTTGTACAAGTCATTTAAGGTTTTAACAAAGGAGATCAAAGCATAGGAGATCAGAGCTACCAGCTTAGGTGGAGAAATAGGCGGCCTTAAAAATGCCAATTTTCTACGCTGGATTAACACTGCCGGCTTTGAGCTGGCATTGAAATTAATGCCGAGAGCTACAGAGGGACTACGTCGCCTTCTTCGCCATCGGTGTACATCCAGCGTATATTGCCTGATTGTTATTTTTTCGTAACTTTATTATGTTTTGTCGTTTTGGGTTTTTTCTTGACGAGTTGTAAACACTATTAATAGTCTGTTAGGGTTGGAAAGACATACAACTTTGATGAATATAATTTGAAGAGTATTCCTCTCTTGGTTCTCCAAAGAACTGCTCTTGAACTTATCGGATCTCTTTCGTAGCGTTCAAATCAGACTTATCAATTGGTCTTTCATCCCGATTGTGGCGTCAACATAGTATACCAAG
The DNA here is from genome assembly GCA_037954665.1 of Laguncularia racemosa. Taxonomy (NCBI): domain Eukaryota; kingdom Viridiplantae; phylum Streptophyta; class Magnoliopsida; order Myrtales; family Combretaceae; genus Laguncularia; species Laguncularia racemosa. Next base: position 32,604 of record JBBMOL010001319.1, on the reverse strand, counting down.
GTTCTTACCTCATCTATAGGCAATAGGTCGCAGTTCCACTTCGATTAATTGGCATCTTGGGTTGTAATTCCAAATGTATTGGTATAAGGTTTCGTCACAGGTGGGTGTGGTTCATATCAGTTTGGTATCAGAGCTTAGGTTTGTTGAAAATCGGTTCGGTTTGAGAAAGTTAACATCAAAACCCTAACTCCAATCGATCATATCAATCGTTCGTGTTACCATTGCTTCATATTCAAGTCCATAGTGTTAATTGTTTCTTGAGTAGTTTAGTTTCATTCTATTAATCCTTATTTCAAAAAAAAAGAAAAGAAAATTTAAGCCCGAGGATTTTTTTCTTGAATTCTATGGAAGAATTTGGTGTGGTTTGGATTAGTTCCAAGAGAACTGAGAAGAGGGATTGGTGAGTTGATATCATCTCTATTTGTGAGAATACACGAGTGAATGTGGATATCCTTCTTTGAGTGAAACACGTGAGGGAGTAAATTGTGAGGTTTAATTCTATATATATATTTGTGTTAGTACTAACCTTTTATTACAGGAACTATGTTAAGGCAAAATTCTCTCCTGAAGGTGAGAAGGGGAGGTTTGATTCTAGGTTAGTAATTGAGGCATTGAGGAGTGATGGGAAAATTTCTAACACTGTCAACCTCTTCAGAACCCAATTTGGATGATTAACCAAATTGCTCATATTTTACCTTATGTCTTTATTTCTAATAGAATTTGAGAATAATCTTACAGGTACAATTATAATTCTCTATGGGATGCCAAAATGTCCTACAACTTCAGTTGGACACAAAACATTTTTTCAGGATAACAATCAATGACCCGCTGCAATTGTTCTCTATTCTAAGGCATTGGATCATGAAGACTTATGTTATTTTGTATCTTGTAAATGTTTATTGAACTATTTTGGTTGTATTTTGGTTTTGGGACACTTTTATTTCTTTGTAACTTTCATTTAGGGTTAGCCACCTTAAAAGTGGCAAACTTGTAATTTTGAGCACTTTTTAACACTAGGAGTAGCAATACTTGCTTAAGAGAGGTTTTGAGGGAGCTTATTTTTTTTGCAGATTAAACACTACCTTTCACGTGAGAATTAGGGTTCCTAATTGTCATCCAAACACTTACTAATTTCAATCCCAAGAGTTGAAATTGTGGCGATTGCAACATCTTGAAATTGTGAGTTATATCAATTTCATTTTGTTGTGATTTCTTTTCTTCTCTAGTGTGTCATATCTAGGGTTGAATTGAGATAGTTCTTGGTCAGAAATACATATTATTATTCATGAATTCTTGTTTTTATTTGAAGTACTTAGCAATTGGATTCGGATCATCCTTGAAGAATTCCTCTTGAAAACGTGTTCTTCTCTATTGGAAAGAAATTCATATAATTAAAGTTTTCTTTTGAATTTGTGGTTTATTTGCATGGATTATATGATATTAGAGTGTTTTTAGAAGATATTATCATTGTGGTATTATAATTATATCATTGGACATTTGGATTTCATCATATCTTCATTAGGGTTCACGTGATTTAACCTTGTGGATCCGGTTTTTGCCTTTGACTCGAGATTGTTTTTCTTAAGTCTTTTGATTGTGCTTCTTAGTGGAATTAGGCACATCAACTTTTTCGTATCAGAGAGATATCATATTTGGATTCAAGATTGAACACATCATTGTTGTCGAATTGGTTCAAAGCATTGAGATTTGATGCTAATGTTCATGAGATTGAAGCTAGTTTGAATGACATTGTCTAAGTGTCTTTCAATCTTGGTTTTTGTGTGCTTAAACTTGGTTTTAGGCACATCAAGGAGTGAGATGAAGAGAATGTTTTAGGAGGGAATGGAGAAAATTCATGAAACGGTGGAGCATAAACTAGAGTAATCTAAGAACGTCTTTCAAGGGTGTAAGAGGGAGAGTTTTTATAAGAGAGGACAAAGGGGTGGAGATGAAAATTCTGATGATGAGTGTGATGAACCTTCTATCGCGAGTTATAGAGGTTATGGTGGTAGGAATAGAGGAACTAGGGATTGAGAAGATGGAGGAGATATGAACAAAGAAGATAATCAATTAGGTAGTATAAAGATGAAGATTCCTCCTTTCCAAGGGAAGAATGACCCCGGGGCATACTTAGAATGGGAGAAGAAGGTAGAGCTAGTGTTTAATTGTCACAATTATAGTGAGAGAAAGAAAGTGAAGCTTACTGCCATTGAGTTTTCAAATTATGCCATTGTGTGGTGGGATCAACTGATGTGGAATAGGAGAAGGAATGGCGAACCACCTATTGAGCCTTGGGAATAGATGAAGAGGGTGATGAAGAAGCAATTTGTTCCTGCTTACTACTATCACGAATTGCACAACAAATTGTAAACTCTTAAGTAGGGAAGCCGAAGTGTGGATGAGTATTTCAAGGAGATGGAGGTTACTATGATTAGAGCAAGTGTTGAGGAGGATAGAGAGGCTACCATGGCTAGGTTTCTTGCTGGGTTAAATAGAGAGATTCAAATTTTAGTAGAATTACAGTATTATGTGGAATTGAAAGATATGGTCCACATGGCTATAAAGGTTGAGAACTAACACAGGAGGAAAGGTAGTAGTACTGCCCGATTTCAATAGGGTGCTGGTTCATCTACTTGGAAGACTAACTATTGGAGGAAGGAAGAAAAGTGTTCACCCACCAAGCCAAAAGGAGAGTAGAAGCAAGGGGGTTCTACTCCTGGTAGTCAAGGTAAACCTGATTCTTCTACTCCTAGAAATCGTGACATTAAATGTTTTAAATGCCAAGGAAGATGCCATATTGTTGGTCAATGTCCGAATAGACGTGTTATGATTTTGCACGATGATGGTGAGTATGAGACTAAGGGGGATAGTGAAGATCATGATATGCCTCCATTGGAGGATGTTAGTGATGAAGAGGATCCTGTAGTGGGGAAGTTAGTGGTAGTAGTAAAGTGAGCTTTGAATGTGTAGGTGAAGGAAGAAGAGGAGGTGCAACGAGAGAATATCTTTCATACTAGATGTTATCTAGGTGACCATATTTTTAGTTTGATCATTGATGGGGGAAGTTACACTAATGTAGTAAGTACTTTCATTCTTGAGAGGTTGGGGCTTAAGACCACTAAACACCCTAGCCTTTATAAATTACAGTGGCTGAATGATAGTGGTGAGATTAAGGTGAGTAAGCAAGCCTTAATTTCTTTTCACATCAGTAGGTATGAGGATGTGGTATTATGCGATGTAGTGTCGATGAAGGCTTATCATGTGTTGTTGGGGAGGCCATGGCAGTTTGACAACAAGGTTATTCATGATGGCTTTTCTAACAAGTATACACTTGTTCACCATGGCAAAAGCCATATCTTAAACCCTTAACACCTAAATAGGTGTATAAGGATCAGTTGGAGCTACAACAATCTTTTGCAAAATATAAGGTGAGCGAAAAATAGAGAGAGATTGAGAGAGCAAAAGACATAGAAAAAGAAAAGGAACACAAAAGTCAATACCAAAAGGAAAAAGAGAGGAAGGCTGGAAAGAGTGTAAGAGGCTAAGTTGAGAGGGGATCAACTTTGGTGGTGAGTGAAAAGGAGAGTGCAACCTTGCAAAAGGAGAGTTGTGTAGCAAGAGCAAGTGTAGTGAGGAGAGCGTTAGTGATGAAGCAACCCATGTTGTTGCTGGTTTTTAAGAAAACTTGTTTGAATACTAACGAACTTCTTAACTCTTTACCTAGTGTGGTTATGCCTATTTTGCAGGACTTTGAAGATGTCTTCTCTGAGGAGATTCCAAAGGGGTTACCACCTATTCGTGGTATTGAGCACCAGATTGACTTTGTACCCGGAGCATCTATTCCAAACAAGCCAGCTTATAGGAGTAATCCAGAGGAGACAAAGGAACTCTAAAGGTAGGTTAATGACTTGATGGAGAAGGGGTATGTGAGAGAAAGCATGAGCCCATGTGCAGTGCCTGTGATTTTGGTGCCTAAGAAGGATGGGTCATGGAGAATGTGTGTTGATTGCCGAGCTATCAACAACATCACGGTAAAGTATCATCATCCCATTCCTCGCTTAGATGACATGTTAGATGAGTTATATGGGTCTAGTGTCTTATCCAAAATTGACTTGAAAAGTGGATATCACCAAATTAGAATGAAAGAAGGTGATGAATGGAAAACAACATTTAAGACAAAATATGGTTTATATGAGCGGTTAGTAATGCCTTTCGGTTTAACTAACGCACCTAGTACTTTCATGAGACTTATGAACCATGTTTTGAGGACTTTTATTAGCAAATTTGTGATAGTCTATTTTGATGATATCCTCATTTACAGCAAGAGTTTAGAAGACCATATAATTCACTTAAGGGCTGTTTTGGAAGTGCTTCGAAAGGAGTAATTATATGCTAACCTCAAAAAGTGCACTTTTTGCACAAACAGACTTGTGTTTCTTGGTTTTATTGTTAGTGCATAGGGAATACAGGTTGATGAAGAGAAGATTCGTGCAATCCAAGAATGGCCTAGTATAACTAATGTAAGTAATGTTCGAAGTTTCCATGGACTAGTGAGCTTTTATAGGAGGTTTGTGAAAGATTTCAGCACCATTACAGCACCACTTACTGAGGTAATCAAGAAGAAGGTGGGGTTCTGTTGGGGAGAGCAACAAGAGAAGGCCTTTTAGACGCTTAAAAATATGTTGACTCATGCGCCACTACTTGCTTTACCTGATTTCTCTAAAACTTTTGAGATTAAGTGTGATGCTTCTGGAATAGGTATTGGAGTAGTTCTCATGCAAGAGAGGAGACCAATTGCATTATTTAGTGAGAAGCTAAGTGGGGCAACCTTGAACTACCCTACTTATGACAAGGAGTTATAGCTATTGGTTCGAGCTCTAGAGACTTAGCAACACTATCTTTGGCCAAAAGAGTTTGTGATCCACACTGATCATGAATCCTTGAAGTACTTGAAGGGACAACATAAGCTAAATAAAGGCATGCTTGTTGGGCGGAGTTTATCGAAACATTTCCTTATGTCATCCACTACAAGCAAGGTAAAGAAAATGTTGTTGCTGATGCACTTTCTAGAAGGGATGCTCTTATCTCTATTCTTAGTTTTAGATTGCTTGGTTTTGAGCATATTAAAGAAGTGTATGCTATTGACCAAGATTTTTGCGAAGAGTATGTTCGTTGTGAGAAGATTGGTCATCGTAAATTTTATAAGCATGAGGGATTCTTGTTTAGGGAGAATAAACTTTGCATCCCCAATTGTTCTTTAAGAGATTTATTAGTGAGGGAGTCTCATGGAGGAGGATTAATGGGGCATTTTGGAGTAGCTAAAACCTTAGGGGTTTTACAGGAACACTTCTATTGGCCTCATATGAAACGAGTTGTTGAGAGGATTTGTGAGCGATGTTTCACTTACAAGCAAGCAAAATCAATAGTCCAACCTCATGGACTTTATACCCCACTTCCAATTCCTCATGAGCCTTGGGTAGACATTTCCATGGATTTTGTGTTAGGATTACCCAGGTTTAGGTATGGTAGAGACTCTATTTTTGTAGTCGTTGATATGTTTTCTAAGATGGCACATTTCATTCCTTGCCACAAAATAGACGATGCTTGCCATATTGCTAATTTGTTCTTTAGGGAAGTTGTGAGATTGCATGGAATGCCTAGAACAATCGTATCGGATCGGGATGCTAAGTTCTTGAGCTACTTCTAGAAGACCCTGTGGGCTAAGTTAGGAACTAAGTTATTGTTCTCTACCACTTGTCATCCACAGACTAATGGTCAAACTGAGGTAGTAAATCGAACTTTATCTACTTTGTTGAGGGTTGTCATTAAAAAGAACATTAAGAGTTGGGAGGATTGTTTTCCTCATGTTGAATTTGCTTATAATCGCACAATGCATTCTGCTACTAAATTTACACCTTTTGAAATTGTGTATGGTTTTAATCCACTAACTTCTTTGGATTTATCTCCCCTTCCTATGTCTGAGTATATCAATCTAGATGGTAAGAAGAAAGCGGAGTTTATTAAACAACTCCATGAGAAGGCAAGGCTCAACATTGAGCAGAGGACAGAACAGTATGTGAAACAAGCCAACAAGGATCGTCAACAAGCTGTCTTTGAACTTGGAGATTGGGTTTAGGTTCACATGCACAAAGAGCAGTTTCCTATGCAACGTCGATCTAAATTACTTCTTAGAGGCGATGGACCATTTCAAATTCTTGAGCGCATCAATGATAATACCTACAAGTTAGATTTGCCCAATGAGTATCAAGTAAGTGCTACTTTTAACGTTACTAATCTGAGTCCTTTTGATGTAGGCGGATTTGAGAACAAATCCTTATCAAGAGGAGGGGAATGATGGAAGCCATGATGGGAGCCAAGCTAGAAGCTAGAATGTGGATCCTCTTGAAGTGCCACTTGGACCAATCACAATAACTCGAGCGAAACGATTCCAAGAAGCACTTAACGGGTTGATAAAGGATATCCAAGAAGCTAGAAAAAATTTGAGCAACCATGAGAATGAACTTGCATTTGTACAAGTCATTCAAGGTTTTAACAAAGGAGATCAAAGCTGCCAACTTAGGTAGAGAAATAGCCGGCCTTGAAAACGCCAATTTTCTACGATAGATTAACGCTGCCGACTTTGAGCCAGCGTTGAAATTAATGCCGAGAGCTATAGAGAGACTATGTCGCCTTCTATGCTGCTGGTGTATACCTGGCGTACATCTTACGCCGCCTATTATGCCACCGGCGTACATCCGATGTACATTGCCTGATTGTTATTTTTCGCAACTTTATTATGTTTTGTCGTTTTGGGTTTTTTCTTGACGAGTTGTAAACACTATTAATAGTCTGTTAGGGTTGGAAAGACATACAACTTTAATGAATATAATTTGAAGAGTATTCTTCTCTTGGTTCTCCAAAGAACTACTCTTGAACTTATCGGATCTCTTATGTGGTGTTCAAATCAGACTTAATAATAATGACACACAAATTAACTTGCACCCTACAAGAAGTGTGAAACAAGTTTTCTCTTTCCTCATAATCAATAGTTGTAAAAGAAGTCAAAGCCTGACGCAATACGTTAGTAGATAAATACAAATCACTTGACATTGTTACTTACTAACTTCAATAAGCCAACAATACACTTCACCACACACAACACGGCAACATACTCTTATACACTAACGGTGCAACACACACTCCCCCACACTTCAATTATGATAATAAAAAGTTGAAGCAATAATTAAAGACTTCCCAAATTGTAAGTTAATGAATTCAACTAAGCAAGTGTTCAAGCATCAATACATAATAACTCCCACACTTTAATGCTTGTTTTTGAAATTCAAATTTTAACCACTATAACTCCCCTTTTAGTCACGGCACATACATACACTTATACTCCTTGTGCAACAACCTTTTATGATATATTTAAAACCAAGTGAAAGCACACAAAACCCAATTGAAAGACCAATTACACAATGATAATAAAACTAGTCCTCCAATTGTGAGAACTCTTAATACTTGTAAACCAAATCCACAAATATGGGCATGATCAAGCTTGAATAACCAAAGATGATATGCTCTGATACCAAAAAATAATGTGCTTAAAAGTGAGTCTAAGCACACAAAACCAATATTGAAAGACAATTATACAATGTCAATCAAATTAGCTTCCAATTGTGCAAACTTCTTCTACTCATAAATCGATTCCATAAACAAGGACATGATCAATATTGAATCCAAGTATGATAAAGCTCTGATACCAAACAATGATATGCTTAAAAGGGGATCCAAGCATATGTAATCAAACTAATGGAACAACTCCTAATCACAATTCTAAAACCAGATCAACTTTGATCAAATGGCATGAATCGTAAAAATTGTTTATGTTTCGATTTGTGGTTAAAATCAATCTTATACCAAATGATATAATGATAAATGGAATTAAGCTCTCCACATAAGATGAACAAGAATCCAAATCACCAACAACACAAAATAAGGATGTGAACTCCTTTTCAATAATTTAGAAATGCACGCAAAAAATGGAAGATAAAATTAAAGGCAATATCAAGATATAAATCCAATCAATTTGATAACAATATATGAATGGATTTTTAGCTATGATTGATGCCAAAATTAGAACAAGAACCACCCTAATCAACACTAGATATAACACACTAGTTATGAAAAGGAAATCAACTTAGGGAATTGATATTACTTACAATTCACTAGGTTGCAAACTTGCTATAATTTCAATTAAATTGAAATTGATAAGTCTTATGAAATCCTAGGACAAACTCTAATATCTCACAAAATTTTGTAGCAAATGTCAAGAGTATTTTTCTCTTTCAAAACCCTACTTAAGTAAGTATTTATACTTTCTTTCTTTAGGGTTAAAATGATTAGAAAATTACAACTATGCCACTTTAGGGTGGCCGGTCCTAAAAACACAAATTACAACTAAATAAAAAATGTTCCAAAACTTACAACATAAATGGTTCCAAGAAAATAACAAACAAATAAAAATAGTCTTCAACATGCTGAGTCTTTAAATCAACTCATTAGTCCAACTCATATTCGGTTTAGGTCAGTCCATGGATAACCCACAAGCTAAGTCTTAGTGAGTTTGTCCACCGCCTTGTAATGCCAAATCAGTGTGCTTATTGGAATATACAATACATGAGTAATAGAAAAGAGGTTAGTAAACAAATAATTCCAAGGTCAATTTTCTCAAAAAGGACCCTCATCGCCAAGATTTGAAATCATTTGGCTCTTGCCCTAATGATAGGTCTTGTAGGATTTTGATTCCTATCATTTTACCTCAACACGCACAGCATAACATGTTGCTAGACCCTTCACAACACAACTCACTCCACCACACACACACAACTCAATTACGGTGCAAGCTTCAAGCACAACTCCACTTACACTTTACGTGCAGCACCTCCTCAATCCACAATACACTCACTTCACTACGCAATCACAACTCAACAAATTCAAATACTACTCTTAATGTAACTTCTCCACAAATGGTAAGATGCAATTCAAAATTCAAATAACATTCAATCAATGCTACACAATAACTTCTTCAAAATTAATGAATGTGTTTAAATCTCAAATAATTTCCCTAATCTCCATGCAAGGTAAATCTAAAAATTGCAAATGATACTCCTCAATTTCCAAAAACACAAACAAGTAATTCACTCTTCTTTGTCCCAATGAATGAAATTTCCACTTCCAAAACAATCATAAAGGAAACAAACCTCCTTCTCCTTCTCTTTACAGCAAGTTCAAGAATACAAAGGCTACTATAAGCACTCTATGTCCAGTTCAACAACAACAATTATAATGTAACAAAAACCACAACCAACTAGAACATTTTCACTTCAACAATTTGGATCAAGAAATCAAATTCAAGAACCCTAAATGTCAAATGAAGTTCACGCAATTTCCCTTCTAAAAAACAATGCTCTAATACCAAAATATGATGTGCTTCACTAATTGGATGGAAAACACATCAAACAATAGGTGTGAACAACCAAATCCCTTAATCAAATGGCATATCAAATCAATTAAAGTTAGAATTCAAATCATGAGTTTGAACCAAAATACGATGTACTTGATTCTAAATATGTAAATACCAAATGGATGTAAGAACAAACAAGTATGTGATCTTCAATGGAATAACATGCAATTGAACTAGGATTCAATCTCAAATTGAAATAATCAAATCTAAAAAAATATAAACTTAATTCATGTGAAAGAACAAGTAATCTACAAATTGTACCTAGATATTACTCACTAAACACAATTTTTAACACAACAAAAGTAATATCGATATGACTTACAATCTACTTTTGTTGATTCTCGCCACAATTTCACAAATAAATTGATAAGAGATCTTTGTTTGCAAGGAAGAAACCCTCACAGTTCAAAGTGTATGTTTTTCTCAAAAATGTCAAAAGCTCCATAAGAATCCTAGTTAGCAAGTATTTATATTTGCTCCAATTAGGGTAAAAATGTACTAAAAATTACAAAGATGCCACTAAGTGGCTAGTTTTACAAAGGATAAATTACAAATACAAAATGGTCTTCAAGAGGCCAGTTCTTCAATTCAAGTGAACACATTATGGACTATTAGATGCAACTCCAAGAATGTCTCCAATTTGATCCTTAGCGTGTTTTATTCACCATCCTATAAAACCAATAAATGTACCTGCTAAAATGCGCAACAATTATGTATTACAAAAGTAGATACTAAATCAACATCCTTAGGGTTTAGTTGTTCAAAGAGGATCCTCATAGCTAAATTTTGTAAACCCTTGGCTCGAGCTCTAGTGATTGGTCCTATGGTAATTTGATTCCTATCACTCTCTACCTCCATAGTAGTCATAACCCTCCTTTTTTAGACACTAAGCAGCCATTTGTCTAAAACCTAAACATTTAAAACATTTGATCCGAGGACTCCGCCCTCCTGATGTCCTAACTATAGATTGCTTGTTATCATTCCTTGCATCTATTTTTCCTTTCCCTACTATCTCTATCTCCCCTCTACTATTCTGCTCCACTGGACTCTTTTCTACAAAATTGTATGGTTCTAAGGGTAAATAGGTTAATAGAGGGGGATACAGTAGAAATGTTACCAAATTAAGATGTGCTAAGATCCAATTGCAATTAAGCAATGCTAATTGAAGATTCAATTGAACAATTGTAAATCAAATACGCGTGACCCCTAATTGTTCATGAACCCTAGTTCATATAACAAGAGCAAAATAAAAAGGATTCCAAATTCATATTAGATATGACGCACTAGTAGAATTTAAAACAACTTGCAATTGTTGATATTACTCACAATAATCTAAGCCCTACTCGCCACAATCCTTAAATCTAGAAATTGATAAAAGTGTGTTTTTGTGAAAGGAGGCAGCCCTCTCCACGTGAATAACAGCAATTTTTAATCTCTCAAAAGTGTTTTGTTTGTTATTTCTTACAAGTATTTATACTAGTACTAAATATGGAAAAAATAACATAAAGAAAATAAGGAAAAGAAATTACACAACACAATATATTAAGACTTAATTATGGAAAAAAAAACAACATAATGTAAATGGAAGCTCCATTTGGGTTAACAAACACTCTACATAAGGTCGACTCCTCTCGGTTCATCATAGACCATAACTCCTCTCCAAGCTAAGTGTTAATGTGATTGATGGTCCACTGTCACTGGGTTAATGGTTCCTACTGTCGAAAATGGTTTGATTCCCATCATTTCCTTAAGCTTGTAGAAGATTTGCCCTCAAATCTAATGGGTTCTTTGTTATAGATGAGAATTCTTGAAAACCACTTGGACTAAAAACCTTAGTTTGCAAATGCATGTTACCTTGAAGTTATGATTGCTCTAGAGTCTTCTAAATTACCTGTAGCTTATTCACTATGTTGGTCGCAATTAGATTAATCAAGAGGGGGGGTGAATTAATTAATTACTTAAATTTTCAATTTTTGCAAATTATCTAAAGTCTCTTGACTAACAAAATGACATGAGCAACAAAAATGAAAAATAATAATGTGCAATAAATAAAATGAGTAGAGAAGAATAAAATGCTCAGAGATTTATAGAGATTCTACCTCGAGCGTCAATCCTCTCTTCCAGCTCTACGCTAGGGTCCCGGTTGTCTTTACCGATTGTGTTTCACTATATCAATAAAATTGAGAGTATACAAAATAAGCCTCTTCAAGGCGAAGTCTCACTACTGAGTCTCGCTAGCTTCTTTACTAACCTAATCACTCAAACTACAGTAATGAAACAACTCTCAATTCCTCATACAAGAAAGAAATTACAATAACAATGAGGAATATCAAATTTCCTCTACAAATTGGATCACACGTGTATGAAAGAAATTTTTTTGCGCTTGAAGATGTATGAGCTTTTTAACTTTTCCGTGTGCTTGATTCTAAAAAGAACATTCTATCTATATTTCAACTGAACATCCTTGTTTGTATATAAGACATAACGGTTACTTTGTTGGAGAATATCTTGTAACGTTCATGGAGTTCCACGTGACAAGCTTGAATTTATTTTTGAAATTTTGTATTTCAAAAATAAGTTGAACTTATTGGAGAAAATCTGCATTCCCGTGATATTTTGATGAGGATAAGCTTGGATAAATTTGTTTGACCGAGATCTTCTTTGGAGATATTCTTTGGATCAAGTTTGTTGAAGATATCCCTCACATTATGGAACCTTATCTTAATATCCCATATGTTGTGGAACCATATCTTCATGTAACAACCATATTTCTTATCCTTATCTTTGTAACTGCTGGATCTCCCAAAATATAGCACAAATATCTAGATTTAAATCTTGATAAAACCTATAAATCTTATACGATCTCACTTTATCATAAAATAAAATCTTGTAAAAACTTTATGTAAATTAAAAACCCCATGATATAAAATCGAACTTTAGTAAAACACATCAAATATATTACCCAAATATACTTGACACGTGGAGCTAGGCCTTGAAATTTATTAAAAACCATCAATACAAAAATTAGAACGAAATCTGGAAAAAAAATTCGTAACAGGCACGGAAGGTTCTGAAAGAGCTTCTAAAGCAAACTTGTCAAATGTCCTCCTGTTGTAAAGGTTCTGAAAACCTTCTAAAAGGTTAACACAAGGTCTACGAATACATTACACAACTTCTGAAATACCTTCTAATAGTACAAAAATAGTCTGAATAACATCTTTGAAGGTTCTAAACAAGCTTCTGTCTCTTTGTTCAATTTAGAAAAATTCACTTATTATCTTTTGAAACAACTTCTAACAAGCTTAAACATACGTTACACATTATTCCTCTTTTGTTAACATCAAAACCAAATTAGAGAACTTAACACACTCTATTCAAAACATCCCCCAATCCTTTTTTTCTTTTTTTTAATAATAATGACTTCTTGTTGGTGGCTTTATTGGTTTGCTCTTCGGCTTCATGTACCTCAATTGGTGATATAGGAATCAAGATAACCCGTTTACCATCCTTTTGAAACACATAGGTGTTTCTAAACCCATCATGCAACACTCTTCTATCAAACAACAAAGGTCTACCCAATAGTATATAAAATAAGCACTTATGAAGAACATCACAAACAATTTCATCATAGTATTTTTCCCCTATGCTGATTGGAACCTTATGACATGCCTAAAACCAATATTAAGCACATACAAAAGACTTAAGGAAAACAATCTCAAGTCAAGACAAAACCGAATCCACAAAAGGGCAATTTCACGTGAATACCTTGTAGATTTTGATGGAAATTGTTGTTCAAATGATTCAATTGTAATCTCTAATGATAATATTAACCAAATAACCACAAGAGAAGATGAAGTTCATGTAAAATCAAATCAAAAGGAAGCAAAAAACCAATGAAATCCACTTTCCCTTTCAATCACTAGTTTACGCCAACAATAACAATGAAGTATGTAATCCAAGTGTTCAATGAAACAATCAATCTTACAAGATTGTTGTTTATGAAAATAGAACCACAAATAGATCCAAGAAAGATCCAAATCTACCCTAGATATGACTCACTAGAGAAGAAATGGACATACAACAAAATTGAATTGATATGACTCACAATTCGCCTTCGTCGCACTTGCCACAATTCTAATTCTTGGGTTGAAATTGATAAGAGAATTTTGCAATTAGGAAACCCTAAGCCCTCTCACGTTAATGTGAAGTGTTTGATATGCAAAATAAGCCTCCTCAAACCCTCTCTTAAGCAAGTATTTATACTTGCTACTCTTAGGGTTAAAAAGTGCTCAAAATTAGAAGTTTGTCACTTTTAAGGTGGCTAACCCTAAATGAAAGTTACAAGGAAATAAAAGTGTCCCAAAACCAAAATCTAACCAAAATAATTCATAAAAGAAGAAATATATAAAAGAAATGGTCTTCAAGATGCCAGTCTTCTATAGGATCCATTGGCCCAACTCATCGCCGGTTCAAGTCGGTCCATGGATAACCCACAAGCTGAGTCTGAGAGAGTTTGTCCATTGCCCTACAAAATATGATAAGTGTGCCTGTTGGAAAACACAATACAAGAATAATAGAAAAGAGGTTAATATATAAATAATTCCAAGGTCGATCTGCTCAAAATGGGCCCTCATTGCCAAAATTCAAATTCCTTTAGTTTTTGCCTTAATGATAGGTCTCGTCGGATTTTGATTCCTATCATCTCCTCGGACCTCAAAAAGATTTGTCCTCAAATTTGGTAGATCAAATGCAGTAGAGACTTTGTTTCCTCTTAGCAAGCCACCTGAAGAAATATCTCTACAGAATCCCAATATCTAAAATACTACAAGTGGTGATTGTCTTCTCTCCACCATTTCCAAGATGTATCTCATCTTCAACACAAATAATGACCCATTATCCACCGAGGTGTTCCCTATCTCAACCCATTTCACTGATATTGTATCCTCCTTTTCTAACTCATCTATATGTCGCTAATCCTCATGGTCTTCTAATGGTTCCCTATCTCAACCCTCTAAAACCTCTAAAGGTGAACATAACTATCTCTGAACAGTCTGACTCTCTGGTGGTCTGCTCGTCTAACTATGATCATCAGGATCCTCTGAAGGTTGGCACATCGGTGTTTGACAAATTTTTTGCTCTAAGGGATGGTTCGTGTCACTAGAGCTCTCAAGAACCTTTGAAGGTTAGCATACCTACGTCTACACAGTTTGGTCCTCTGATGGTTTGATCATGTGGCTAGGATCCTCAAGATTTTGTGATGGTTGTTTTATCTGTCTTTGCATCTCCTAGACCTCTGATCATGACATAGGGTTCAATACTAGACGTTTACCATCTTTTTTAAACATATAAGTATTTCTATACCCATCATGTAATACCATCCTATCATACAACCATGGTCTACCAAGTAATATATGCACAAAGAGGAAGAATATCACATTCAAGCTCATCATAGTACTTGTCCCCTATATTGAAGGGTACCCTAGCCCTTTGGGTCACACAAAGACCATCCTGATCATTCAACCAATGTAATGTATAGGGTTTGGGATGTGGGATAGTTTCAAGTTTCAACTTCAATACTAATGATGCAGCTACAATATTAGTACAACTACCACCATCAATAATAATTGCGCACAAGTTTCCTTGTACCCTACAAGAAGTATGGAACAAGTTTTCCCTTTGTCCCTCATCAATGGTTTGAAAGGAAGTCAAGTCCCGATGCAATATGTTAGTAGACAAATACAACTCACTTGGCATTTTTTTCTTACTAATTTCAACAACCTCAATACACTTTACCACACCACGACAACACACCCTTACATACCGACAGTGCTCACACTCAACCAATACAAGAAATGTTTATTGGTACTTCAAATAAAGTTAAGTGAGATAATTGAAGCACAAATAAATACTTCTAAGTAGTTAAGAAATTAAATTCAACTAACAAGTGTTGAAGTAATAAGTTCAATTACTTTCACACTTTAATGTTTGTTTTTGAATTCAAATTCTACTACTTCAATTTTCCTTTCTTGCCATGGTTTCACACATACAATTGATCTTGATGTACAACACCTTAATCCACACAACTCCACAACATGGCAACAAATTCAAATAAGCATCCTTAATGCACTTTCCACAAATGGTAATAATCAAATTTCAAATTCAAATGGAACACAATCAATACCACTTAATAACTTCCTCAACTTAATGGATATGTTTGAATTTCAAATAAATTCCCTATTATCCCATACAATGCAATTCTGAAAATTGTACACTTCCACTTCCAATATGCACAACACAACACCACACAAACACCTTCACACACACGGTGCACTTCTCCACTTCTACACAATTTATCAACCACAACTTACAACAACATACACGTCACATGCAACACAAAACTTTTTCAATTCATTACTCTTTCTCAAAGCAATTTCAAGGATAATCACGTTCCAAAATTCTTCACTTCAAATACAAATCCAATCCGCAACTTACATAAGAAGGCAGCAAATTAAATTTGAAAATCAAACCACTTCACTAATTGTAACCCCTCTACATTTGGTAAGATGCAATTTTTCAAATTCAAACAAACACACTTAACTCCTTCACTCTTAATGCTTGTTTTGAAATCAAATAACTTCCCTTCTTACACACTAATCAAATCTGGAAATTGCAAATGTTCTCCCCAATTCTGAATTCAAACAATGTAAGAACCACAATTCTCTTCCTACACAATTGCACTTCCGAAATTGCACTAAAAAAATGCACTATATTTCCTCTTCCTTCACGGTGAAGTCCACAACATAGAAGCTTCAACAAGTACTTCAAAATCACTCCAACATGCAGCAAATGCAACTCCTACTCAACACAATTCACTCCACTTCAAACAACTACAACAACAATTTCAATTTACCCGCAATTTTGGAATTGATGATATAAGAACATGAACCCTAAATTTCCAAAATTCAAAATCACATAATATCTTCTCACAACCACAAGCTCTGATACCAAAAAGATGATGTTCTTAAAATCAATATTAAGCACATACAAAAGACTTAAGGAGAACAATCTCAAGTCAACACAAAATCGAATCCACAAAAGGGCAATTTCACGTGAACACCTTGTAGATTTTGATGGAAATTGTTGTTCAAATGATTCAATTGTAATCTCTAATGATAATATTAACCAAATAACCACAAGAGAAGATGAAGTTCACGTAAAATCAGATCAAAAGGAAGCAATAAACCAATGAAATCCACTTCCCCTTTCAATCACTAGTTTACGCCAACAATAACAATGAAGTATGTAATCCAAGTGTTCAATGTAACAATCAATCTTACAAGATTGTTGTTCACGAAAATAGAACCACAAATAGATCCAAGAAAGATCCAAATTTACCCTAGATATGACTCACTAGAGAAGAAATGAACATACAACAAAATTGAATTGATATGACTCACAATTCGCCTTCGTTGCACTCGCCACAATTCCAATTCTTGGGTTGAAATTGATAAGAGAATTTTGGAATTAGGAAACCCTAAGCCCTCTCACGTTAAAGTGAAGTATTTGATATGCAAAATAAGCCTCCTCAAACCCTCTCTTAAGCAAGTATTTATACTTGCAACTCCTAGGGTTAAAAAGTGCTCAAAATTACAAGTTTGTCACTTTTAAGGTGGCTAACCCTAAATGAAAATTACAAGGAAATAAAAGTGTCTCAAAACCAAAATATAACCAAAATAATTCATAAAAGAAGAAATATATAAAAGAAATGGTCTTCAAGATACCGGTCTTCTATAGGATCCATCGACCTAACTCATCGCCGGTTCAAGTCGGTCCATAGATAACCCACAAGCTGAGTCTGAGAGAGTTTGTCCATTGCCCTATAAAATATGATAAGTGTGCCTGTTGGAAAACACAATACAAGAATAATAGAAAAGAGGTTAATATATAAATAATTCTGGGGTCGATCTGCTCAAAATGGGCCCTTATCGCCAAAATTCAAATTCCTTTAGTTTTTGCCCTAATGATAAGTCTTGTTGGATTTTGATTCCTATCACCTTAGCCTTCTAAGTGACATACAGACTGTCTTGTACACTCAACCAATGCAATTTATGAGGATGAGGATGTGGACAAGTGACTAGTTGCAATCTATTTACTATTGCAATAGCTATTACATTTGTGCAACTACCACCATCAATAAAAAGAACACTTAAATTAGCTAGAACCCAACAGGGAGTATAGAATAGGTTTTCCCTCTATTTGTCCCTAACATCTGGAGATGTAATCATTATCCTACGTAACACGTTAATAGATAGATATTTATCATTTCCCTTTTCTTCTCATGCCTCAGCATCAAGATCATCATAATACTCATGTAGCACTATTGACAAATCATTAGGCTCAAGTATCTCTTCCTTTCCCTCCATATATTACACCTCTATAGCAATCATCACCCTTTTATTAGGATACTAAGCTGCCATGTATCCAATGCCCATACATTTGAAGCATTTTATTTGATGCATCTTCCCACTTGTTGACCTTGGCATCGTTTGTCGGATATTAACCCCAACAACTTCTTTTCCCTTTCTAGAGATTTTTCTCTCTTTCGATCAGTAATAGTTGTATTTGTGTCTATAGTCTTGTCAATTCCCTTATGTTCCATCTGCTGACTATTTGACCATTGATGTTTTATAGAAGTTCCATACCTATTGCTCACTACTCTAAACGAGTTAGATCGCCTCTGTCTTTCCACTTTCAAAGCTAGTTGGATGGCCTCATCAAGGGTATCATACCTCTTGAGCTCCACAATGCTAGCAATTTCATACTTTAACCCTAACAAAAATCATGCTAGGGTCCATTTAGGATTTTCGATTGACCCATATTTGATCATCAAAGTCTCAAACCCCTATACATACTCGTCAACTATTTTACCTCCCTACTTAAATGTTTGGAGATGCATAAACAACTTGATAAGAATCTACCCTACAATCCCAATAGTTAGGGAACCTAATTTGGATATATGATCCAAATTGCTCACATGTGTTTATTTTCCTTATCTGATAATGTTTGAATTGCATTATAGCAAGTACAGTGATTAGTCCTTATAGGATGCTAAATAACCTACACTATTGATCAAATTGGGAACATCATCGGACTCACATCTAACGGCTTGCGATGAACTCAATTGACTTAAAGAACCACTCTTTGAAGACCATCTTTGTACTTGTCATTTTATTATTGAACCAATCACTTTGTAATCATTTTGGGACATTTTTTATTTGTTTGTATTTTGTTGACTAAAATCGGCCACTTAGTGGTACAGGTGTAATTGTTTGGACATTTTAACCCCTATTTGAGCAAGTATAAATACTTGCTAAGTAGGGTTTGTAAGGGACTTTTGAACATCACATATTTGAAAATTTTGTACCATAGGAGAGCTCCTCTTCATGCCATTTCACTCTTATCAATTTCTTTATTGAAATTGTGGCTAGTTGACTTAAGGATTATTGTGAGTAACATCAATATTTCCTAAGTTGTTTTCAATTGTTGCTAATGTGTTATATCTAGTGTATGATTGGAATTGGTTACTTGTTCTTGAACACGCCATTTAGGGCTCCATTTTCAATTTAGGGTCACGCCTCAATTTATTGGAATTTAATTCTTCTTGGTGTCATCCTTTTATATATTATAATTACAAGTGAAATATATCATAATTTGCATGGAAGCTTCTTGAGTTTTAGGGGTTTTAGTGTGTTTGTTGAAATCATTCTCCTTATGGTTTGTTGTATGATTCTTCATTTGTTACTGTTAATTGCAATCAACAAGTGAAGCACATCATAATTTTAGTATTAGAGCATTAGTTGTGAGAAGGGATTTTTGTAATTTTGAATTCGGAAATTAGGGTTCTTGAGTTTGTCACCTTGATCCGAATTGTAGAAGTGAAGTGAGTTAATTAATTGTGGTTTTTGTTGCACTCTATTTTTTGTTGTTCAAGTGAACGTAGAGCACTTGTAATATTCTTTGTCTTCTTGAGCTTGCCGTGAGTGAGTAAGGAGAAGTGATCATTGTGATCATTTGAGAAAAGTGAAAATTTGAAGCATAGAAGAGTGTTGATTTCGAATTCTTATAGTGGCCTTCAAAAATTGATAGGTATCTTTGCAATTTTCAGATTGCAATGAGTGGAGATTAGGAAGTTATTTGAAATTCAAACACATTATTTACATTTGAAGAAAGTCATTGAGTAGCATTAAGGAGTGTTGTTTGAATTTGAATTGTCTTACCTTTTGTAGGGAAGGTTGCATTAAGCAATGTTATTTGAATTGTTGCTTGCTACTTTGTTTGTGAGTTGCGGTGTAAGGGATTTGCAACGTGAAGTGTTGTGTGTGTTGAAGCAAGGAAGTGCTACATTTGAAATGTTGTTGTTGTTGTTTGAGGGAGTACACCGTGAGTGTATGTAGTGGTGGCTGAAGCGATTGCACCATGAATGTATGTAGTGTGTGTGGAAATGTGGATTTGAAGAGTTGTGTATGGTGTAAGGTGTTGCACATTAAGACTAAGTGTGAGTGTGAAACTGTGACTAAGAAAGGAAAATTGAGTAGTGAAGTTTGAAATTCAAAAACAAGTATTTAAGTGTGAAAGTCAATGAGACTCATTACTTAAACACTTGCTTAGTTGAATTTAATATCTTAACTACTTGGAAGTGTTTATTTGTGCTTCATTTATTTTACTATACTTAAAGTGTCAAGAAGTAATTATTGTTTTAGGTAATTGGTTGCACCGTGGGTGTACAAGTGTGTGTTTGTTTATTGTTGTCTAAACGTGTTATTGTGACATGGTGTTGTGAAGGAAGTGTGTTGCAAATTGTGAGATTATACTTCAACAAATCATATCCATAAGCATGTCGAATGACAGTGTAAATGGGGGGATTGGCAATGAGGCCAATAGCTAGGTTAGTGGAGGACAAGGTCATCATACTGTAGGTAGAAGAACCTTAGATGAACAACTTCAGGATCTTACCACCATTTTTGCTACATTAGCAATAAGGATCGGCAGGATGATAATGCCACAACCACTAGTGGCAAATCCTCAAGCACCATCGTGAGTACTCCACAAAACATCCAGAGAAAGGGAGCAGTAGGAGGAGGAAACATGGGAAGGAGAATGGAAGGAGAACATCATCCCTATAAGGAGGAGAGGGATGATAACTTTGGGGTCAATCCTTATCCAAACAGGGATTTCACGCCACCTAGGGGCTTAGAGTATGTGAAGCTGCGAATGCTTTCAGTTGATGGCAGGGGTTCAATAGATGACTATCTGGACTGGGAAGGTAAGGTTGAGGGCCTTTTTGAATGTTATGAGATAGATGATAACAGTCGAGTTTGACTTGCTATTGTTGAATTCATAGGGTATGTCACCTTATGGTGGAAAAATTTGGTGATCAGCAGGCAGAGGGATGGAGACGCTAAAATTCATACTTAGAGAGACATGAAAAGGGTTTAAAGGAAGAGATTCATTCTTGAACACTATAGGTAGGAACTGTTTATGCATCTTAAAACTTTGAGATAAAGAGGCAAAACAGTAGATGATTATTTGTAAGAATTTGAAACCCTGATGATCAGATGTGAGTGAGTAGAGCCTCCAGAGCAAACCCTAGCATGTTTTCTATCTAGGTTAAAATATGAGATCGCATGTGTAGTTAAGCTCCAAAGATACAATACACTTGATGTTGCTATACAGTTAACCCTAAAAGTGGAAAGGTAGAGGCGATCCAATCCATTTCGGGTTACTAATAGCAAGCTCAATGTTACTACTAAGCCTATGGGAGCTGATGGTCAATCAGGTGGGCAAAAGGGAGCAGGTGAACCTATCAAGGTAATGGGTACAGCTACCCCCAGCACAAATATACAAAAAATGACTTCTGGGAAGGGTAAAGAGGTAATTGGACTTGATGTTAAGCATACTGTACCTAGAACAACTAGTGGGAAAATACACTAAGTTAAATGCTTTAAATGCATGGGATTTAGGCATATGGTTGCACAGTGTCCTAATAAGAGAGTCATGACAGTTATGGAGGGTACTAGAGAAGAAGAAGAGGATGAAAAAGAATCTGTCGAGCCTATAGACCTTTCTATAGCTTTACAGGAGTACTATGACGATCAGAACACTGAGACACATGAGAAGGGAACATGTGAACAATATTTACCTAATGATGTGTTGCATAGGGTTCTGACTTTATCTCCAAATGCTAGGGACAAACAAAGGGAGAACATGTTCCACACTTCTTGCAGGATCAAAGGTAACCTTTGTGTACTAATCATTAATAGTAGTACTTGCACTAATGTCATATATGCTGCATTAGTAAATAAATTACAACTAACCACTAGTCCACTTCTTAGCCGTTATAATTTGCATTGGTTAGATGATTGAGATAGTATACGTGTTACACAAAGGGCAAAGGTGCTAGTTAGTGTAGGAAAGAAATATCACGATGAGATCCTTTATGGTGTGATTCCTATGTATGCCTTTCATTTGCTATTGAGTAGACCCTAGATGTTTGATAGGAAGGTGTTACATAACGGATTCAGAAACACTTATATGTTTGGAAAGGGAGGGTCCCAAATAGTACTGATGCCTATGTCTCCATTAGAGGTGCACACTTTCCAAGAGCAAATTAGAACTATTTCTACCTCTTCGAACAGTTGGACAAATAGGTCTACAAAGGCATCAGTGTTCAGTCCAAGAAATGACCCTCTAGATTTGAGGGCAAATCTTTTAGAGGCCCATGGAGATGATGGGAATTTACCCTACGATCCCAATAGTCAGGGAACCTAATTTGGATGTATGATCCAAGTTGCTCACCTGTGTTTATTTTCCTTGTCTAATAATGTTTGAATTGCATTATAGCAGGTACAGTGATCAGTCCTTACAGGATGCCAAATAACTTACACTATTGATCAAATCGGGAACATCATTGAACTCACATCTAACAGCCCGCGATGAACTCAATTGACTTAAAGAACCGTCTCTTTGAAGACTATCTTTGTACTTATGATGGGAATCTACCTTGTGATCCCAATAGTCAAGGAACCGGACTTAGATGATGATCCAAATCACTCACATGTATCCATTTTCTTTATCTAATAATGTTTGAGTTGTAATATAGCAGTTACAATGATCAGTCTTTACAGGATGCCACATGATCTACATTGTTGATCAAATTGGGAACATCATCGAACTCACATCCCATGGCCTACTATGATCACAATTGACTTGAAGAACCGGCTCTCTAAAGACCATCTTTGTATTTGTTATTTTATCTTTGAATCGTTTACTTTGTAATCATTTTTGAACATTTTTATTTCTTTATATTTGTTGAAATAGGGCTAGTCACATTAGTGGCATGATGTAATTTTTTGGACATTTCAACCCTAATTGGAGCAAGTATAATTACTTGCTAACTAGGGTTTTTAGGGAGACTTTTGATAATTTAAAAAACACACCCTTGTGGCCATGAGCAGTCTCCTTGCATTGCCATTGATCTCTTGTCAATTTTATCATTGAAATTGTAGTGGGAACCAACTTGAGTGATTGTGAGTAATATCAATCATTTCTTGTCGTTTTACAAATTGTACTTAGTGAGCATATCTAGGTGCTATTTGTTGTTTCCTTTGGTTCATGTGAATTTCGGGTTCTATTTTCATACTTGAAACTTTTCAATTTGAATTGGAATCTTAGTTCACTTCCTTTATTAACCATTGCTATTCTTGCAATTGATTGTTCCATATATCCAATTGGTTTCCATTTTCGTGAATTAGGGTTAATTTGTGAAGCGGTTGATCAAGCTAATTGTTGTTAGTGATTAGTATTGTTTATGCCTCTTGTGGAGTTGGTTTTATTAGATTATGTTATGTGCTTGAATCATTTAAGCATATCTTCATTTGGTGTCATATCATACTTGGTTTTACAATTCGGATTCATAAGGGATTAGGGGTTCACGCCTCTTGTGGAGTGGTTGTTGATTGAAATTGCTTCATTTGATTGAGTGCATGTGCTTTTGACCATTTAGGGACATCATCTTTTTGGTATCAGAGCATAGGTTCTGAGAAAGGATTTATGCAATTGAGATTTTGGAATTTTAAGGTTCTTGAGTTAGCATTTTGATCCAAAATTGTGAAGTGGAGATTGAGTTGTTTAATTGTGTTGTTGAGGACTTGTAATTGCTACTTGTTGTTGTAAACTTGGGGCATTTGTAATTTCCTTGTCTTCTTGAGTTGGCCATGATTGATTTATGGGAAGTGATTGTAGGATCATTTAAGGGAAGTGATCATTTGAAACAAAGAAGAGTGAATAGAGTATTGGTAATTTTGGAAATTGAGTATTGTTGTTTGTAAATTCCAGATTTGAAATTGTGTGAAGAATAGAAAAATATTTGAAATTCAAAAACCTTATTTAAGTTGAAGGATTTATTGTGTGTTGGTTGAATGAATGGTTATTTGAATTTGAATTTGTTTCTTACCATTTGTAGAGAAGGTTACATTTAGTGAAATTATTTAAATAGTGCTTGCTGCCTTTGTTGTGAGTGGCAGTGTGAATTGTGTTGTTGTGAGTGGCGAATTGGAGGTGTGTTGTGAAAGGGGTGTTATACTTTGAAGTCTTGTGTGTGTGTTAAGGTGAAGGTGTTGCACGAGTAGTGGTGTTGTGGTGAATTGAGTGCACCATGATTGTGTTGGTGTATATGTGGCGGTATAAGTGTGTAGTGAAGGGATTGCCACTTGTTGAAGAGTTGTGTGTAGTGTAAGGTTCTGCACATTAAGACTATTTATGAGTGTGAAGCCATGGAAAGAAAGGAAAGTTGAGTAGTGAAGTTTGAATTAAAAAACAAGCATTAAAGTGTGAAAGTAATTGAAACTCATTACTTAAACACTTGTTAGTTGAATTTATTATCTTAACTACTTATAAGTATTTATTTGTGCTTCATTTATTTGACTATACTTGAAGTATCAAAAACTATTTAATTGTGTTTATTGAATTGTTGCACCATGGGTGTATAATTGTGTATAAGTGTTGATTGTCTAAACGTGATATTGTGACTTGGTGTTGTCAAAAGAGTGTGCTGCAAATTATGGGATTGTACTTCAACAAATCACAAGCATGTCGAATGACAATGTAAATGGGGGGATTGGTAATGATGCCAATAGCTAGGTTGGTGGAGGACAGGGTCATCATATTGCAAGTAGAAGAACCTTAGAAGATCAACTTTAGGACCTTACTACCATTGTTGCTACACTAGTAATAAGGATTGACAGGATGACAATACCACAACCACCGACGGTAAATCCTCAAGCACCACTAAGAGTAGCTCCACAAAACATCTAAAGAGAGAGAGCAGTGGAAGGAGGAAATTTGGGAAGAAGAATAGAGGGAGATCATCATCCCTATGAGGAGGAGAGGGATGATAACTTCAAGGTCAATCCTTACCCAAATAGGGATTTTAAGCCACCTAGGGGTTTAGAGTATGTGAAGCTGCAGATGGCATCCTAGACTTGGAGGATAAGGTTGAAGGCCTTTTCGAGTGCTATGAGATAGATGATAACATCCGAGTTCGACTTGCTGCTGTCGAATTCATAGGGTATACAGCCTTGTAGTCAAAGAATTTAGTGATCAACAGGTGGAGGCATGGAGAGGCTAAAATTCATACTTAAAGAGATATAAAGAGG
Organism: Laguncularia racemosa; assembly: GCA_037954665.1. Lineage (NCBI taxonomy): Eukaryota > Viridiplantae > Streptophyta > Magnoliopsida > Myrtales > Combretaceae > Laguncularia > Laguncularia racemosa. Next base: position 7,365 of record JBBMOL010001319.1, on the reverse strand, counting down.
GTTTTGAGGAAGAGGTTCATTCCTGAACACTACAAGTAGAAACTATTTATACATCTTCAAACTTTAAGACAGGGAAGCGAAACAATAGATGATTATGTATAAGAATTTGAAACCCTGATGATCAGATGTGGGTCAATAGAGCCTCCAGAGCAAACCCTAGCACGCTTTGTATCCAGTTTGAAATATGTGATCACATGTGTAGTTGAGCTACAGAGATACAGTACACTTGATGTGTGATGGGGATACGGCTAGCCTTGAAAGTGGAAAGGTAGAGGTGATCCAATCTATTTAGGGTTACTAGTAGTAGGCCCAAAGCTACTACCAGGCCTATAGGAGCTGATGATTAGCCAAGAGGACCAAAGATAGTAGGTAAACCAATCAAGGTAGTGGAAAAAGCTACCCCCAGTATAGACAGGGAGAAAATGACTTCTGGGAAGAGTAAAGAGGTAATAGGCCCTGATGTTAGGCAGACTGTACTAGGAATAACAAGTTGGAAATTGCACCAAATTAAATGCTTTAAATGCATGGAGTTTGGGCATATGGTTGCATAGTGTCCTAATAAGAGAGTCATGACAGTTATGGAGGGTATTAGAGAAGAAGATGAAGATGAGAAAGAACCTGTCGAGCTTACCAACCTGTCTATAGCATTGCACGAATACTATAACGATTACAATGCTGAGACACATGAGGAGGGAATAGGTGAATAGTATTTACTAATAAAATGTATTGCATACGGTTCTAAATATATCTCCTAATGCTAGGGACAAATAGAGGGAGAACATATTCCACACTTCTTGTAGGATCAGAGGTAACCTTTGTACACTAATCATTGATATTTGTAGTTGCACTAATGTTATATCTACTACATTAGTAGACAAATTTCAACTGTCCATTAGTCCACATCCTAGTCCTTATAATTTACATTGGTTGGACAATTGGGATAGTATGCGTGCTACATAAAAGGCAATGGTGTTAGTGAGTGTTGGAAAGAAATATTATGAAGAGATCCTGTATGATGTGATTCCCATGTGTGCCTTTCTTTTACTTTTAGGTAGACCCTGGATGTTTGATAGGAAGGTGTTACATGACGGATTCATAAACACCTACATGTTTCGAAAGGGAGGGTCTCGAATAGTATTGACACCTATGTCTCCATCAAAGGTGCACGATTTCCAATAGTAGATCAGGACTATTTCTGTTTCTTCTAACAATCGAGCAAATAGGGCAACAAAAGCATCCGAGTTCAGTCTAAGAAATGACCTTCTAGATTTGAGGGTGAATCTTTCAGAGGCCTAAGGAGATGATGGGAATCTACCCTGTGATCTCGATAGTCAAGGAACCTAATTTAGATGATGATCCAAATCACTCGCATGTATTCATTTTCTTCATCTAATAATGTTTGAGTTATAATATAGCAAGTACAGTGATTAGTCTTTACAGGATGCCACATGACTTAAACTGTTGATCAAATTAGGATCATCATCGGACTCATATCCCATGGCCTACTATGATCACAATTGACTTGAAGAACCGGCTCTTTGAAGACCATCTTTGTATTTGTTATTTTATCTTTAAACCAATTACTTTGTAATCATTTTGGAACATTTTTATTTAGTTGTATTTGTTGAAATAGAACCGGCCACATTAGTGGCAATGATGTAATTTTTTGGACATTTCAACCTTAATTGGAGCAAGTATAAATACTTGCTAACTAGGGTTTTTAGGGAGACTTTTGATAATTTAAAAAACACACCCTTGTAGCCGTGAGGAGTCTCCTTGCATTGCCATTAATCTCTTATCAATTTCATCATTGAAATTGTCGCGAGAACCAACTTGAGTGATTGTGAGTAATATTAATCATTTCTTTTTGTTTTACGAATTGTACTTGTGAGTCATATCTAGGTGCTATTTGTTGTTTCCTTTGGTTTACGTGAATTTCAAGTTCTATTTTTAGATTTGAAACTTTTCAATTTAAATTGGAATCTTAGTTCATTTCCTTTATTAACCATTGCTATTCTCACAATTGATTGTTCCATATATCCATTTGGTTTCCATTTTTGTGAATTAGGGTTAATTTGTGAAGGAATTGATCAAGCTAATTGTTGTTAGTGATTAGTGTTGTTCACGCCTCTTATGGAGTTAGTTTTATTAGATTATGTTATTTGCTTGAATCATTTAAGCATATCTTCATTTGGTGTCATATCATACTTGGTTTTACAATTCGAATTCATAAGGGATAAGGGGTTTATGCCTCTTGTGGAGTGGTTATTGATTGGAATTACTTCATTTGATTGAGTGCATGTGCTTTTGACCATATAGGCACATTAACTTGTCATTTTATTATTGAACTGATCACTTTGTAATCATTTTAGGAAATTTTTTATTTTTTTATATTTTGTTGAATGGAACCGGCCACTTAGTGGTTTAGGTGTAATTTTTTGGACATTTTAACCTTAATTGGAGCAAGTATAAATACTTGCTAAGTAGGGTTTGTAAGGGACTTTTGAACATCACATATCTAAAAATTTTATGCTCTAGGAGTGCTCCTCTTCACGCTATTTCACTCTTACCAATTTCTTTGTTGAAATTGTAGCGAGTTAACTTAAGGATTATTGTGAGTAACATCAATATTTCTTAAGTTGTTTTCAATTGTTGCTAGTGTGTTATATCTAGTGTATAATTGGAATTTGTTACTTGTTCTTGAACACGACATTTAGGGTTCCATTTCAATTTAGGGTCATGCTTCAATTGATTGGAATTTGATTCTTCTTAGTGTCATCCTTTTATATATTACAATTACAAGTGAAACATATCATAATTTGCATGGAAGCTTCTTGAGTTTTAAGGATTTTAGTGTGTTTGTTGAAATGATGCTCCTTGTGGTTCGTTGTATGATTCTTCATTTGTTATTGTTAATTGCAATCAACAAGTGATGCACATCACAACTCCTACCTATGGTGCTCTTGTATAAACCTCCTCCTCATAACCCATTTTATTTCTTGCTAGGTATGTATCTCGGCCTCACCATCTCTTCATCTACTAGTTACAAGATTCTTCCACCATAAGGCGGTATAACCAGTAAAGTCTACAACTGCAAGACGAACCCGAGTGTGATCATTAATCTCATAACACTTAAATAGGTCCTCTACCTTATCCTCCTAATCTAAGTAGTCTTCTATAAAACCCCTTCCAGCAAATGAAGGCATCTACAATTTTACATATTCAAAGGCTTGAGGCAGTCTGAACTTATGGTTTGGGTAAGGCTCATTCTCAAAATTATCATCCCTTTCCTCCTTATAAGCATGATAATATCCTTCCATCCTCCTACTGATGTGCCTAAAAGGGGATTAAGCACAATCAAATGGAATAAAAACTAACCCTAAATGCAATAAACCAAATTCGATTCAATAGGGTAGGAATTTCGTAATTCTTAAAGGGGTGCAAGGAGATCCAAATTCAATAACTTATAAATTACTAAACCACAATGACCAAGTCCTTAAAAACACACTAATCAAACTTGAATTTCCATGTGAATTCAAGAACAACAATAAGAATCACTTCCAAGATCCCTTTTTATAACAATGCAACTCACAGTTTAAAATGACAACCAATTGTTGATGGTGAATAACAAGTATGATAACTACTCAAAATAAGCACACTATTTCGAATTGATACTAATTTAAATTTGATCAAGAAATGTTTCAATCCAACCCTAGATATTACATACTAGAGAAGAAAAAAAAAACACAATAACTAGAAATTAAAATAACTCACAATTTCAATTATTGCACTCGCCATAATCTCAACTCGTAGGATTGAAATTGATAAGAGGAAATTGAACTAAGATAACCCTAAGCTCTCTCACGTAAAAGTGGCCTCCCCAAAACCCTACTTAAACAAATATTTATACTTGCTCCCTTTAGGGTTAGAAAGTCCACAAAATTATAACTACACCACTTTTAAGGTAGCCAGTCCTAAATGAAAATTACAAACAAATGAAATTGTCCAAAAAGAAAAATTATAACAAAGAATGGTCCAATAACAATTACAAAGTACAAAAATAATATAAATCTTCAAGAGCCAATGCTTTAAAGTGAAATCAATTGCAGCGAGCCTTTAGATGCAAATTTGATGATGTCTTGTGGCCATCAATTAATATAAGTCATTTAGCATCCCATAGAGAAATATTATTGTACTTGTAAGATTATTACTCAAATATTTATTAGATAAAAGAAATAGAGTGAAATATGAGCAATTTAGATCATCATCCAAATTGAGTTTTGAGAGCATCTATGGTTTTGGAAAATTTCCTATCATCTCCTCGGGCTTCTGAAAGATTTACCCTCAAATCTAGAGGGTCATTTTTTGAACTAAACCCAAACATCTCTTTTAGCCTATTCTCCCGGTTACCAGATGTAGTGGAAGTAGTTCTAATCTGCTCCTGAAACTGGCGCACCACAAATGGAGTCATAGGTGATAGTACTATGCGAGACCTTCCCATACTGAACATATAGGTGTTCCGAAATCCATCATGTAACACCTTCCGATCAAACATCCAAGACCTACCCAACAGCAAATAGAATGCACACACAAGAATTAAATCACATAGAATCTCATCATGATATTTCTATCCAACACTCATAGGCACCTTCGCCCTTAACGTAACATGCATACTACCCCGATTGTCTAACCAATGTAAGTCATATGGGCTAGGATGTGGACTAGTAGATAAATGTAATTTGCCTACTAGTGCAGCAAATATAACATTCGTGCAACTACCACAATCAATGATGAGTACACAAAGGTTACCTCTAATCTTACAAGAGGTGTGGAATATGTTCTCCTTCTATATGTCACTAGCATCAGGAGATAAGGTTAGAGTCCTAATAGAGCCAAATTATACTCAATCTTTATAGTATAAATTGTGTTAATTTATTATTGATTTTATAAAAATCATAAGGAAATGGTACTTAATTTTATTATGGTGATAAATCAGGTTTAATGGAGTCAAGAGTGCTAATTCAAGTAATTTAGAGAAGTCATCTACAATTTGGATCAAAGACAAGGATTTACATCGTCGGAGGAAAGTACATGGGCGTGTAGTTGAAGTACACGACCGTGTACTTGGTTCAAAATCAACAGAAATATACACGGTTGAAGTACACGGTTGTGTATCTGTCTTGAAGAATCAACAGAAGGAGGCATGGCTCGTGACCAAGCCGTGGTGCAAACCGTGCTATACACTGAACAAGAAGGAGGTAATGTGGACTATCAACAGAGAGAGGCACGACTTGTGATCTAGTCATGGTGTAAGTCGTGCCATACACTGAACAAGGATGAGAAATTGTGGAACATCGAACAGAGGAAGGCACAGCTTGACATCTGGCCGTGGTAGAAGCCGTGGCACACACTGGATACGGATGAAGAATTGTAGATTATCCATAGAGGAAGACACGGCTTGAAATCTAGCCATGTTGTTGGGCGTGCCAGGCGGACGATTATTCACTTCTCAAGATTTACATCAAAAAGGAAAGATATTTTCGTATCTTGCTAGCTAAAGATCCTCTGCCATTCCCTTAACAATATAAATAGAACTAACCCTAGAGGAGAAAGGGTTTTTTTTTTTTTTATCTTAGAGACAAGAAGGAAGGCAGGAGGCAGAGCAAGGGAAATCGGAAACTGAGACTTATCATGTTTTCACTTTCAATTTTGGTTTTAAGGATGAGCATGTGTAGCTAAGCAACTTTTCTAGCCAAAGGGTCATTGAAGTTTAATTCTCCACAAATTGTGAGATCTAATTGATTTTTCTTTAATCTATTCTTTGTTTTTGGATATTTATATATCTTCTGAACGTTTTGTCAATATTATCTTTGTTGATTGGTATGAATTAGAGCTCTTCTAATCAATTAGCAAGTTAATATGTTGCCAACTAGTACGTCAAATCCGTAATTGTTTGATAGTTCTAGTTTCTGTGACACAATAACATGTTTGATTATAAAATAGATAATCGAATTCATGTTATGGAGATATATGATCTTGTTTAAATAGGTTATCTTATAATCTATTGGCATGAATTGGTAGTCTCTCTTGTTTTTAATGCTATTGATAGATTAAATCCTAAGAGCTTGTTTAGGGTTGTCTAATTGATAAGAGAAATAATCAAGGAGCTTGTTTTGATTATTGATAAGATCACATTATACTTATATTTTCTTTTGGACTTATGTGAAATTTATTTCAATATTATAAGAAAATATAAAGAAATGATACGTAATGGTGTTTATTGTGAAAATACAGGTTTTGAGGAAGCAAAAGTAAATTACAAGTTAATTGAACGAGTTTTTTTACAAAATTGAAGCGAGCGGAGGATTGCACTAAAGGCCGCCGGCCTTGGGCCGGCCTACATTCAAGGCCGCCGGCTTTGAGCTGGCCTATATTAAATCGGCCTTAAAAAGAATTAAAGCTGCCGGCCTTAATGCCGGCCTACATTCAAGGCCGCCGGCCTTGAACCGGCCTTCATTACTCCCCGGATATCCATTGCGAAAATCTCTCCAAAATCGTATCTTAATTAATTTGCTGACTCAAATCCTCATCAGATTAACCTTATCCCCCTCCTCTTTGGATCTATAAATAGGCCCCTTGTGTGAACCTTGGAAGCATCCCCTTTTTTTTTAGACCCCTTTTGTTTTAGAATCCCTTTTGCTTAGCATCCTTTGTTTTAGCATCATTTGTTTTTCTTTTGAATCATTAGAATTCCCTTAGGAACTTTAGATTTTTCCAAAGTTTAGTTTGAAGAAAGAATGTCATTTTGCTGAAGTTTGCTTTCAATTGAAGAATTCAAGGAGTCATTTTGGAAGATTGAAGTTCTACAAGTTCTTGAAGATTATAGCCATTGTTTCATTTACTTTATTTTCTTTTATGCCATTTATTAGTTTATTCTTGTTGTTCAATATGAATTCCATTGCACCTATTTATTTCAATTGTTTTTATGTAATTCATACTATAATGTTCTAAATCACCCTTGTGGGAAATTGGATGAAACTCTAGCATGTTAAAAGGATAATTGTAGCCATGTTATATGATTAGGAATTATTAGGATTATTCATGATTTTAATTCCTTTGATTTCAATTATAATTGGTCTTTGATTATAATTGTTAGAAATCCTTTTGATACGGGAGTTGATTAGGATTTGTTAGGAATTCTTAATTAGATTGATTATCAATACGGGAGTTGCGATAATTGGTTTAATTAGAGTTTATGGAGGGCGCAATGCAATGTTTCTTTGATTTAAATTTAATCACAAAAAAGGGATTAGGGTTAATTGATTAGGGCAATTATTGTTTGTAGCTGATGGACCGATCTGACCG
>JBBMOL010001318.1:0-42295 GCA_037954665.1 Laguncularia racemosa | reverse complement strand
GAGCAGGCCGGGACACCAGTCTGCAGTGTACAGGGAAGAGGTATCCCCTTGAGAATTTTCAAACCCCAGAGTTTGAAAATTACGATGGGCCCGGGTGCCCCAAAATGCATACCAGGCTATATGCCCGAAGATGAGAAAGTATGCTCAATACGACCAACTCATGATCCTGACTTTCCAAGACAGCCTCAACAGGCCCTGCATTAGTTAGTACCCCCACCGGACTTCAACAGTGTCAACACCTGAGAGAAGTACCCCGGGCTTCTATGACCAGTACAAGTTCAATATTGAAGTCGCCCCATCTGTGATTGATCGGGAAGTCTACAGAAAAGACATACTGGTGTTTAAGGAATAGGGCTCAGCGCTGGAGAGCCCAGGCCGCCAGAGTAGAATCCCAATCTCTGAAAAGGAGTTGACATCCATTTTTGTCAACACCCTGGACAAGACCTACTTTTCACATCTGGTAGGCCAGACCTCATCCAGCTTTGCAGAGGTGGTAGCTGCGGGATGTCGGATTGAAAATGCCATCACCACCGGCAGACTCCAAATAATGGATCACCCCCAGGGTTACACCAACATAAAGGCCCTTAGGAGGAAATAGAGCTAAGGAGTTAACCGTCAACCCCAATCCATTTCGGTAAGGCGGGAAAAAGCTGGGACTGGGGTGACATTTCAGACCATGAGTACCCCAACCCAGCAATCCACGGACATGTCATACCCAGGCCACCAGGGTCCCAAGGCAATTAAACTAAATCCCCATACGCTCAATCAAGTCTTTGCTCGGTTGAGGGCGGACAACTTAATCAGCTTCGAGATCCCCGAAAACCCGGACAAGTCCAAGAATTTCGACTCAAGCCTCAAATGTGACTACCATATGGGTCAGGGGGGGGCATTCTACAGATAGGTGCTGGAGGCTCGGCACAAAATCCAAGACCTAATCGATTCAGGAATCATACAACTGGATTTTGTGAACACCCAGCACCCATGTTAACACCAATCTACTGCCCAATCACAAGCCCACCATTAACATGATCACATTTGAGGGGGCGGCCCCTAAAAGAAGCCCCTAAACAGAATACGAACGGAGCACAAAAGAAGCAATCCCGTCAAGTTCCAGAGGAAAAGCCCCAAAGTCACATATCAAAAGAAGATGGTTAGCGGAGACCCAACAGTCGCACTTTGGGAGAATCACATGGGAGGTTTGAATACTTGGTGAACTATTCTACACCCCAACGGAGTATGGGCCACCTAGCGGATGGGGGCCAGAATTTGAGAGGAGGACAACCCGCCAAAGGAAGAGGAGAAGACTATAAACATGATCAATTTCATCAGAAGCCCGGGTTTAAAGTGCTTATGAGGGACAACCAGCTGAGATACAGATCCCAAAAAAAAAATATGTATTTAATGTCTCGATTTCCGGCAGAGAGTTACAAAGATGCCCCCTTTCGACTATCGGGCCCTCGAACAAGAGCGACCTCCTATGGTGGGAGGAATCACCCGCTCGGGGAGAATATAAGACCCAAAGTATAGAGCCCCGACCAAAGAGCCCAACGTGGAAAAAGGAGAGGAAGAAGAAGAAGGGCTCACTGCGTTTACAAAGATGGTCAAGGCAAGTGATACAAGATAATGGAACAACTAAACAAAGTTCTAGCACAAATATCACTTATGGGCCTTCTATACAGCATCTGAGCCTCACAGGGAAACACTCTTCAAAGTGCTCAAACAGATTCAGGTCCCAGAAGGCATCGCTATAGACAAAAAAAGTCACGTGGCGGATTCTATTTTCACCATAGATCAGATATCTTTCTCTCTAGAAGGGGTAGGGGAGGAGGGAGACCATATACAAAACCACTGTTCATAATGGTCAGGGGATAAGATCACATTATACTTATATTTTCTTTTAGATGTATATTAAATTATTTCAATATTATAAGAAATATAAAGAAATGATATTTAATGGTGTTTATTGTGAAAAATTCAGGTTTTGAGGACCCCAAAAGTAAATTTCAAGTTAATTGGAGGAGTTTTTCACAAAATTGAAGAAGTGAGTGGAGGATTGCGTTGAAGGCCAAACCCGGGCCCTTTAGCCTACCTACATTAAACCGGCCTCAAAAACACATAAAGCCACCGGCCTTGAGCCGGTTACATGCTCCTGGGATATCCATTGCGAAAATCTCTCCAAAATCGTTTCTTAATTAATTTGCTGACTCAATTCCTATAGAATAACCTTATCCTCCTCCTCTTTGGATCTATAAATAGACCCCTTGTGTGAACCTTGAAGGCATCATCCTTTGTTTTAGAATCATTTGTTTTGCATCCTTTATTTTCCTTTTGAATCATATAGAATTCCCTTAGGAACTTTAGGATTTTATATTCTCTTTAATTCTTTTACATTTCATGTTTTCCAATTTTAGTTTTGAAGAAAGAATGTTTATTTTGCTGAATTTTGCTCTCAATTGAAGAAATTCTAGGAATCATTTCGGAAGATTGAAGTTCTACAACTCTTGAAGATTATAGCCTTGTTTCATTTACTTTATATTCTTTTATGCCATTTATTAGTTTTTCTTGTTATTCAATATGAATTCCATTGCACCTATTTATTTCAATTGTTTTTATGAAATTTTCATACCATGAATGTTCTAAATCATCCTTGTGGGAAACATGATGAAGCCATAATTCAAACAAAAAATGATCATTGTATTCATGTTAATAGGACTTTAGATATACGGAATTTTCATATAAGAAGTCCTGCTATGAATTGTATTTTGTAATTGAAATCAATGCATAGGAATGTAAATGAAATTGAAAGAGGAATTTAGTTTTATCAGGAATTCCTAAGTAAGATTTAATAATTCATGTAAAAGCAACGTTATTGAATTTTATTAAAAATTTTGACCTAAGTGTTTCATGCAATATTTTTTTTAAAATTTTTTCACTAAGGGATTAGGAGAAATTATTTTAAAGATATTAGGCAATCATATAATTGGGAATTTTGATTGTAAATTAGAATCCTCCATTAAATTTAAATTAGTGGGAGCTATTAATCAAATTAGGGTTATGATACTTTAAAACTTGAAAAAGGATTAAGGTTTTGTCAATTTCTTGTGAAAATACATAGACTATGAGTTATTATAACATAAGGAAATATGATTAGTAGAATTGGGGTGGATCTATTTTCCCACCATCAATTCATCATTTTTCAACACAATTCCTTTTTCCGCATTTAGTATAATTCATTCACATTTGATCTCATCAAATATCATTGCCTAAATAATAGTAGAAGTTGATATAGGTCTTTTAAACTTAATCAATCTTCGTGGTTCAACACTCTTCTCTCAACTATTTTACTTGATCCGATCCGGTACACTTGCCGGTATTTATTCACGCTCATTTTGTATCTCTTTTTGCGTGGATCATCAGGTGCAACGACACAATTGTCTCCCGGGTACTCATCAAAAACGAATCGTCCCTCAACGTTTGCCCACTGGCTACCCTCGACCTATTGGGGGTCGATCCAAGCAATATAACACCTAGCTCAACGGTGGTCAGAGCTTTTGATGGGTCAAAAAGAGATATAGTAGGGGAGATAAACCTACCGGTGGAAATTGGTCCACAAGTATTCCACATATCTTTACAGTCCTCGACATCCCAAGGTCTTTCAACCTATTTTTGGGGAAGACCCTGGATATACGCTATGGACCATCCCCTCTAGTCTCCACCAAAGGGTCAAATTCATTGTGAACGGGCAGATAGTCACCGTACTTGGCGAGCAGGATTACGCCATATACAAGGAGATTGCCATACCATATATTGGGGAGGAAGGTTCAAAAACCCTTGGACTACAAATTTTCAATGAAGTGAACGTAGTGACCAGCAAGGAGCCTTCAGTTTAAAGAGGGGCAGCAAGGGACGTTTGGAAATAAGGTACGCTCCCACACCGAAAAAGAAGCGCAAGAAAAAGGGTGTTAAAGGCAAAAAAAAGGGAAGCCAAGCAACACCCAAGATGTGCATTCCACCTCTCCAACAATCTTTCCGAAAAGCAAATATCATTCAAGAGCCTCGGATAAGCGAAGGTGATGTCAGCAATGGGAGCCCAACCCCCCGAAACGTCCAATAAACATCCAGCTCTGAACAATTGGTTTTGTTATCCTATCAATATTTCAGGTCAGCTCAAAAATAGAGGAATGATTATTGAACGAATTTTATTGAGACTCTTTATCAATTCAATTACAGTCTTTTTTTTTTTATATACATGCTTTCATCTTACTTTACCTAGATCTCCTACCAGCAAACATCAGGGATATTTCGCGTCGGTAGAAAATAAAAACGCTGATATCGTTTCCAACGCTGCTGGGTCAGTTGTTGAAGGAATCCTTGACCACGAATAATACAAGAAAATTGGCAAAAAAAAATGAACAAAGCAGAATTTCGATCGATGAGCCGGTGGAGACAGTAAATAGGAAGCATGGAAAAACCTAAAAACCTCAAAATCGGGACCGTTTGAGTGCCGAGAAAAAATGTGAGATAACCGAGCTATTAATAGAATATGCAGATGTGTTCACCTGGTCAATGGTGACATGCCGGGACTCGACCAATCAATAGTGGTTCATAGCTTCCCACAAGGGAGGATGTCAAACCTAAAAAAACAGAAACAAGAAGATTTAGGCCTGACATCTTGCTAAAAATTAAGGAAGAAGTCAAGAAATTGCTAGAAGTAGGGTTCATCGAAGTGCCCGATTCCCTAGAATGGGTAGCAAATATAGTCCTTGTTATGAAAGAAATGGAAAAGTACGTGTTTTGCGTAGACTTTCGAGACTTAAACCAAGCTACACTAAAGGTAACTTCCCCTACCTCACATTGATGTTCTAGTGGAAACACTGCGGGAAAACCATCTTTTCTCATTCATGGAGGGTTTTTCTCAAGATATAATCAAATAAAAATGGTTTAAAGAAAGAAAAAACCAAAACGACTTTCATCACAACATGGGAACTTTCTGTTACAAAGTCATGCCCTTTGGTTTGAAAAAATGCCGGGGGCAACGTATCAGAGAGCCATGGTCGTGATACTTCATGACATGATGCATCGAGAGGTTGAAGTATACGTCGACGACATGATAGCCAAATCTAAGGAAGGAGAAAGCCATATAGATATCCTGAGGAAATTGTTTAAGCGACTGAGAAAATTCCGGCTCAATTTAAAACCCCAGAGAAATGCACTTTCGGGGTCACAACGGGGAAATTGTTAGGGTTTGTCATAAGCCAGGAGGGCATTGAAATCGATCCTGACAAGGTAAAGTCAAATATTAGAGTTATCTTCCCCACGCTCCATTAAAAAAGTAAGAAGCTTGCTGGGAAGATTAAACTATATAGCTCGTTTTATCTCACAGCTCACCGAAAAAATGCCGGCCACTATTCCGTCTGTTAAAAAAGAATGCCACCATAGAATGGGATGATAAAATGCGAAGAAGCATTCAGGACGATCAAGGACTACCTTATAAAAACCCCCGGTCTTGATAGTCCCGAAGCAGGGGAAGCCCTTATTTCTTATACCTCACTATACTCCCTGAATCCATGGGTTGTGTGCTGGGGCAGAAAGATGAAGAGGGAAGAGAGTGTTCCATATATTATTTGAGCAAGAAATTAAACAAACGGGGAACAAAGGTACTCAGAGATGGAGAAGACTTGTTGTGCTCAAATTTTGGGGGTCAGCATCGACTAAGGCAATACACCCTTTACTATTTATTGGCTGTTGCAAGACATGATCCCTTGAAATACTTAGCAGAGAAACCCACTTTGATAGGGAGAATCTCTAAATGGCAAATGCTCCTATCCGAGTTTGACATCATTTACATAAATCAGAACTCGATGAAAGGGCAAGCCTTAGCCGAACAATTGGCAGAACACCCTGTCGAGAGAGATTCCCAAGAACTACAAGCCCAATTCCGGACGAAAATATATTAACAGTGGAAGATATACGGTAGAAGACTTTGGGATAGAACAGAACCCGAAATGGAAGCTGTTTTTCGATGGAGCCGCCAACGTATTCGGTTACGGATTTGGGGGGTAGTATTGATATCCCAGATGGCACTCAATTCCCTGCAGCGACAAGACTCACTTTTCCCATAAAACAATAATATCGCGGAATATGAGGCGTGCATTCTTGGCCTCAAAATGGCCTGCCAAATGGAAATCCGCGAATTAGAAGTATAGGGGAGATTCTTCACTCATTATACTACAGACAAGAGGGGAATATAAAGACAAAAGACCCTAAACTGGTATTTGTATCATCAACACTTGACAAAGCTAATCGAAGAATTCAAGGCAATCTCTTTCACATACATCCCAGAATCAGAATCAGTTTGCAGATGCACTAGCCACACTAGCATCTATGATCCATATAATAGGGGAGCCGAAATCCAACCGATGAAGATAGACATCGAAAAATCGGCCCCCCCTACTGTTTAACCATAGAAAAATACATGATGACAAGCCCTGGTATCACGACATCAGGACCTTTCTCCAAGAAAGTAAATACCCTGAAATGGCTAGCAAGGAATGGCTAGAAACACTCAGAAGGTTAGCAAGTCATTTCTTACTAAGTGGGTCTATGCTCTACAAAAAATCATTTGATACCACCTTGTTGAGATTGTGGACAAAAATGAAGCATGCGAATGATGAAAAGGTACATGAAGGAGTATGTGGACCTCATATGAATGGCTAAAATGTTAGCCCGAAAAATCATGAGGTTATTATACAATTGGTTAACCATGGAATGGATTGCATAAAATATGTCAAGCACTGTCATTTGTGTCAAGTATATGCGAACCGAATAAATGCTACCCGCCCAATGAGTTGCACTTATTGTCAGCACCAGGGCCCTTTTTTTCCATGTGGGAATCGACATAATAGGCCCTATCACTCCGACAGCACCCAAAATGGCCACAGGTTTATACTGGTAGCGTTGATTACTTCACCAAATGGGTAGAAGCTTCGTCAACGCTAATGCACCAAAGGGGTAATAGTCCGCTTCTTGAAAAGGGACATAATAGCCCGATATGGAGTTCCTAAGTCTATATTATCACTGACAATGGCACCAATCTTAACAGTAAGTCGATGACAGGTTTATGTCAATAGTTCCGCATAAACCATAGAAATTCAACTCCCTACCGACCTTAGATTGAACGGGGCAGTAGAAGCAGTAACAAGAATATCAAAAAGATCATCAAAAAAAATGAAAAACCACTTATAAAGATTGGCACGAAATGTTACCGTATGCTCTCATGGCTTATAGGACTTCAATAAGAACACTAATTGGAGCCCCCCCCATATTCATTGGTATATGGTATTGAAGCAGTGCTACCAGTTGAAGTCGAAATACCATCATTCAGAATCTTGTCAGAAACTCAGCTAACCGAATCAGATTGGGTAAAGAAGGGGCTTGATCAGCTGAATCTGATTGATAAAAAAAGACTTAACCGCACTATGTCATGGCCAGTGTTACCAACAAAGGATGGCCCGAGCATTTAACAAGAAAAAGGTTCTGTCAGGAAGGTGCTTTGATACTGACTCAAATGGATGGTCCGAAATTGAGAGACCCCACTAACACAAAATGCTGTAAGATTACTATCCTTAGGCAAGGGAATTAAAATTTTGACAATGTTTACGAAAGCCAATGTTCGATACAAATTTCGTTGAGTCGAGTTTTTACTTTTTACAAGCAAAGTTAATTTTCCCTGAATGGTCAATAATCCCAATCAATTCTCATCGCAACAAATATTCCTAAACAAAATTCCCCATCACTTCACCAAAGAATGATAAACATAAAATAATAATGAATCTCAATAAATTTTGTAATATAATTCTATTTCTTGAGCATTAAAACTTAGCACATTAGTAGGATAACAACTACCGGCAAAAGAGCCATGCGCACAAGAAAGGAAGCACATCAAGATTTTAACCTCGTGTCAAGATGAGAAAAAGTGAAGCAGAAGCAAACCAGCACGAAGGTTTCGGTTTTTGGTTGCCATCCACGATAAATTGGCAAGCCATATTAAAATGAATAACTATCTCATATCATGAAAAACATCACATCATTTAGATCATCAGTAGAAAGCATATTCAAAAAGTATAAGATGAGTCAGCCCATAGTTGGGGCACTTGTCTAAAACATCCCCTTAATAGGTTAGTCAGCCCAAGAGGGCACTTTCCTAAATATCCTCTCTTAAGGTTAGCCCACAAGGGCACCTTTTTGAGATATTTTTATCATAGGTTAGTCAGCCCAAGAGGGGGACTTTCCTAAATATCCTCTCTTAAGGTTAGCCCATAGGGGCACCTTTTTGAGACATTTTTATCTAGGTTAGTTAAACCTAAGAGGGGCACTTTCCTAAAATATCCTCTCTTAAGGTCAGCCCATAGGGGCACCTTTTTGAGACATTTTTATCATAGGGTTTGTCAGCCCAGAGGGGCACTTTCCTAAATATCCTCTCTTAAAGGGCAGCCCATAGGGAACCTTTTTGAGTATTTCTATCATAGGTTAGTCAGCTCAAGAGGGGGACTTTCCTAAATATCTAATCTCAAAGTCAGCCCATGGGGGCACTTTTTGAGACATTCTACATAGGTTAGTCAGCCCAAGAGGGGCACTTTCCTAAAATATCTGATCTCAAAGGGTTTGCTTATAGGGGGCACTTTTTGAGACATCTATTATAAGTTAGTCAGCCCAAGAGGGGCACTTTCCTAAAAATCTTATCTCAAGGTCAACCCATAGGGAGCACTTTTTGAGACATTCTATCATAGGTTAGTCAGCCCAAGAGGGGGACTTTCCTAAAAATCTTATCTTAAGGGCAGCCCATAGGGGCACTTTTTGAGACATTTTATCATAGGTTTTGTCAGCCCAAGAGGGGCACTTCCTAAATATCTGATCTCAAAGTCAGCCTATAGGGGGCACTTTTTGAGACATTCTATCATAAGTTAGTCAGTCAAAAAGGGGCACTTTCCTAGACTCCCTTGATTAGTTAGCTCAAAGGAGCACTTTTCGAATCTATCAAGTAATCAGCTCATAGGAGCACTTTTTCAAACTTTTGATGACCGATTAGTCAGCTCATAGGAGCACTTTTTGGAAATATTTTCCAAACAGTCGTTAGTCCTAACCAGACGCTTCTATTGACAGGTAGCTAGCTCATAAGGGGGCTTCCTAAGATAATCTTCTTTTCAAAGGGTTTCTAGTTTGATAAAACGCTTCCTATCAAACATTTTTCTACACTCCTAAACAATGCTTGAGATGTTTTCCCAAACGCCAATTAGTCAGCCCATAAAGCACTTTTCGAGAAGGGAACCTTACTCTAAATTGTTAGGACCATTCAGAATCGTGGGATTATTAGCTTTTGGGGCAATTTCTGCCAAAAACCAAATTCTAGATAACCAGCCAAACCAAGGCGTTATCTATTTAATCAAGAGGCCAAAAATGGCGTCTTTCTCGTCTTTGTAGTTAAGTTTTTCAAACTTTACTACAAAGAGGGGTAACTATAAACACCCCCTTTTTGCCTTAAGAATCAATAATAATCAATTTCCAATTTTTCCCAATTTTTTCCTTTTTTTTCTAATTTAGCAAAAAATAAAAAAAATATTCAAAAAATAAAAATAAATAGGAAAACACATCAATTTTGGGAAAAAAGGTTCAAAAATTTGGGAATAATGAGGGATAAAATAATTTTTACAAATTTTAGAAATTTCAAAAAAATACAAAAAAATGGAAAAATTGCATCGCATATGTACAATTTGCGATGTAAAGAAATCAGGAAATTAGGCCAGCTCAGTTGGGTCGTGTGCGCGCTTCGGAAAGTGTGGAAGCTAGAGGTCACGATTTCGAATCCCCCGCGTGCGCTCAACAAAAAATTTTCTTTCTTTTCCCTGAAGCGGCCACGGGCAGCATGGATTTTGGGCCCAGGAAAGTCATGTGTGTCGCGCGTGAAACGTCTTCTTCGTCCGAACAGACGTGAGAGGAAGCCCAAGCAGGTCCGACGAAGGCGGAATCGTTCATTTTTTCCCCAAATCTTTTGGATTCCTGTCAAGAAAAGCCAAATCAAACAGATAAATCAAAAAAAAACAAGAGATCAACATCAAACCGCCGGGATAAAATCGAATCTAAAAAACGGAAAAAATATGGGTTTATCTAAACTCCGGATTTAAGCTTATCCGGAGGAGTTTGTGAGCGCCTATAAATAAGAGGAGGGGGAGGAAGCAAAACCAGAGATCAAAAGCGAGAGAAAAATGAGAGAAAAGAGTGAATTGGAGACCACTGGAGGAAATCGAAAACCGCGACCGCCGATCAGGAGCTAAGCACCACCCCGGAGCGTTTCTGGAGCAAAACCACCGCCACCATTGGGTTCCCCCACTCTTGATAACCTAGGATTCGACACCTCACCCGCTGCAAAGGCCGTCGGAACGCCGCCAACGAGTACTCCCCGCCGCCGCGTTTGACCGATCCAACCCGACTCGAGTCGACCTGATCCGACCTGACCCGCACACCGACCCTAATCCAGGTAAGTCGGATTTTCCGGATTTTTCGATTTTTTTTATTATTTTTTTTATTTTTTCGATTATTTTATTTTGTTATTTATTTGTTAGTTAGTTATTTATTATTTATGTATTAGTTATATTTCAATAAATAGAAAAATGCTAGGAATTAGATTTTTTAGGATTTAATAATAAAAATAAGAAAAAATATATATATATAATCAAAATAATAAATAATAAAAAAGTAGAAAAATAATAAAGATATTAAAAAAATAATAAATAATAATAATAAACTTTAGATTTTAAATAGGAAATAAGAACCTAGGAGGAAAATTTTTAAATTATAAAAAAAAATTAATAAAAAAATTTTAAAATTATAAAAAAATTAAAAAAATCATGAAAACTCATAAAAAATCATAAAAATCATAAAAAATTACAAAAATAATAAAAAATTCAAAAATTATAAAAAAGGAAAAAAATGAGTTTTATCACTTAGAAAAATCATTTTCCCCAAAAAAAATCCAAAATTGATGTTTTCCTTTAGAATTATTTACAAAAAGTCAAATTAAAAAACTTAGGGTTTAGATTTTTTTAGGAAAATCCCAAAAAAAAGGTAACAACATAAATCAAAAGAATTTCAAAAAATTAAAATCCACAAACCCACTAAATATTTTCAGGAAAAGCGAACTACGACTTGTTTGATCCTAAATAGCAGGTACGTAGGCACCCGTTTGGGTCAACCCTTAAAATGAAATAAAAAATCATTTTTCAAATAAACCCTTCAAAAACAACCCAAAAACAACAGAAACAAAATAAAAGAAATTTCTAGATAGAGATAATTTTAAGAGAAATTTGGTGGTAAAACCCTAAGGTTTTAATAGGTTTAGCCTCCGAACTTAGAAACTCTGGTTTTCCTTTTCCTCTTTTCCCCCAAAAAAAAAGAAGAGGAAATCACGACGACTAGTGGTCCAAATTAAGACTAATCCCCTCCTTTAGTCTTAATTCAATCTTTCCCAATAACGTTGGGTGGCGACTCCAAAATTAAACAAAGTTCCTAACTCAAGTCGAGGATCTATATTTGGTGAGCATAGGGTCTAGTCTAGATTAGATTAGGAATGGGAAAATTCAAAAATTAGACTCGACAAAGAGCTAGCATGTGAAGACTATTTTTATTTATAATTATTTCTATGGACTAAATTTTTTGTTGTATTTACTTTTGGGACACTTTGTGATTTTGCTTGTAATTTTTCATTTAGGACCAACCACCCTAAAAGTGGCATGTTGTAAATTTTGTGCATTTTCTAACCCTAAAGGGAGCAAGTATAAATACTTACTTAAAGTAAGGTTTGAGGAGGCCCATTTTCAGAATTAGACAAACACTTTCGTGAGGATTAGGGTTCTTTCCCAATTGTCATTACACTCTTATCAATTTCAATCCCAAGATTGAAATTGTGGCGAGTGCAACACTTGAAATTGTGAGTCATATCAATTTCATTTTGTTGTGATTTCTTTTCTTCTTAGTGTATAATATCTAGGGTTGAATTGAGATAGTCTTGGTCAAATTTGCTTCATAATCATTTCGAGATATATTGAGTTTGTTGAAATTACTTATCATAGTGTTATTCATCAACAATTGCCCTATCATTATTCAGTGGTTATACCTAGTTCTTTAAAAAGGAAATCATAGTTTTTATTTGCTGCTCAATCTTGAAATTCACGTTATGATTCAAGCTTGATTAGTAAAATATTGAGGATTTGATTCTTTGTAATTGAATTATTCCACTGTTTATTGATTCCAGATCCATTTACACCCTTTGGAATTCACGCAATTTTCCAATTATTGAACTGGAATTAGGGATTGCATTAGGTTAGATTTTTACTCCAAATTTTATTGTGCTTAAATCCCATTTAGGGACATCATCTTTTTTGGGATCAGAGCTACATCATATTTGGATTTACGATTGAACCACATCCTAATTGAAGAATTGGTTACATTCATTGGAAATTGACACCATTGTTCATGTGATTGAGACTAATTTGATTGATATTGTTTGATTGTCTTTCAAATTGGTTTTGTATACTCTTAATCTGGTTTTAGGCACATCACATACATCACGATCGAGGATGCATTTGTTTACAGCATGGCATTTTTTTTCTTCCCCTTTTTGAGTACTAACATCTATGTAATCGTTCGATGGATCATAGTATCATTGTATGACGAATTTTCTCCTCAGCCAGATATTCCACCTCGCCTATAGGGTTTTCTTCTCCATATGCTGCATTACTTCCCAAACCTCCCACTCATGACAATGACTTCTAACATTTTAAACGATAATTCCAAGAAGAAAGGAAGCTACCCAGTGCGAATGACAGAAGAATAAACGCTTTCGAGCAGCGGTCTGGTGCTTCTTGGAAAGACTCGCAGGCTGTTTTTCTCCCCCCCTAGCAACCTACCAATATATGCCTCATCTCCTGAGCAAAGTTCACCCGACAACAATTCCTTGCCCATCTAGGGGGAAGTGAGAAGGCTTCCATGGTTGTTCAATCCTCCAGTTTTGATGAAGAGGAAAGTGATGAAGAATGATGGATGAAGAAGAAGAGGACAAACGAAATTGACCAAGAGGACGAAGATAGATGTGATGGTAGTGAAAAGGGAAACTGACTTGATTGATTCATTTGATGTTTTGTATAATTTTTTAGACTTTTACCATTCTGATTTTACCTCATATGTACCTATTGATTTAGATCCCTATGCAGGGAAAACCTTGGATCTTTTTAGGGTGGCTTCACTTATTATCAAGACTAAGATAGTCTAACTTGTCGTCTTACCTTTAATTTTTTTTTCTTCTTAGGATGATGCTACATGAACCTTGGATTACTAGCTCCAATGATGACACACATCTGCATTGAATTGCTTTACCCTTAGGTTAAATCATACAAACAACCATCTACATCTAAAACCGGGGAAGTCCTTAGTGTCTTTTCTTTTTTTATTTCAAATTTTTTTGTTCTTTTCCTTTTTTTTTCCTTTTCCCTTTTATGTGCTTGATTTAGGACGACATTGGGGACAATGTCATCAATAAGTGTAGGGAAGGGGTATAGGGGAAAAAAGAAAAATTGGGAAAAAATTTAATTCTCCACATTTACAAGTTTGAAAATTATTTTTAAAAATGATTTTGAATTATTAAAAGGGTGAGATCCTTGAAATTGCACTCATAAAAGTTAGTAATTTTATGCCCCTACTCACCTATTGGTGGATTGGTATAATTAGTTGGAATTTTAGGATGAAATCTAAGGGGGGTAATCTTACTTGCCATTTAATTAATGATTCTTGAGTTGTGAAAAGATAGAAGTCCTTAGTTTAAAGTTAAAAGGTTATATTTTTAAGCTTATTGGTTAAATTTATTTACTTTTCAAAAGCTTTAAGAGCTTTTCTAACTTTTTTGTGAAAGTGCATAGAAATCTATCACTTTTGGGGATTCCTCATAAGTAATCTCTTTGAAAAAATTTAAATAATTGATGTGTTAATTGAAAAATAAAAAGAAAAGTTTGGTTAGTATAGGTGGGCTTTAGTCCCTTAGAAGAAACGAAGTCTGACTCCACTACTAACTAATCACTTAATTAAAGAAATAATAAAGTCATTACTCCAATGACTTGGGGTCTTTAAATTAAGAGTATCTTTATGAAACCCTAAGGTTAGGATAATGGAGGTTGGATGGGGGTCCCTTTAAAAACCCGATCACCTAAGGTCGTCTGGCCTGAGATTGACCAACTAATGATATTATAATAACAAGATGCGATAGGGCAAAGTTCAGTGGATCTTATAACTTGAATAATTAAGTCCGCAGGGATGCCTTTAATTTAGGGGATAACGTTTGTTAACTTGGGTAACGAGCTCGAATTATCGGTTGAACATTCTTTTACATAGGTTACAAGATCTTAAATAACTGAAATAATAAAAAAAGAAAGAAAAGAGGAAACATGGAACTTGGAAAATTTTTGAGAGGTTTAACAAAAAGAGAAAGAAAAATCTATGGAAAGTAGATGCCATATACTTTCACTTAAGGTTGCTATGCTTAAAAGAGGTAGTTGAACAGTTTGTGTATTCTCTAGTAAGTGGTGAGATATGACCAAGTCACTTTTGCTTTATTTGACTTTCTTCGTAACTTGGGAAGCATCTCCTAAATGTTAAGGTAATAGCTTAATTTACTTAGATTAATCTGTAAACTCCAATTTTTGTATGCTAGGTACACGTACAATCATGGTAGATTTGAGTGGTCGGCATTAATAAATCACTAAGATCGAATTAAGTAGAGGATGTTACAAGAATTTAAAGTCTAACTATAAGTAAAAATTGATAAAGGGGAAAAATGTATTTTTGTCCTTTATTTTTGTTTCCCTTGAGGAAAAGGGCAAACGTTTGTTGGGGAAAGATTTGATGAGTGTTAAAAAAGACCCTTAATTTCTAATCCTTATTATTTTATAATTTTATAGGGATTTAAAGTAATTTGTGAAGAAAAGGGTACTTATAGATTAAATTTTTAATTTTCAGGCACTAATGAAGACAAAAGAAAAATTTGGGGATATGATAAAAGGGCGAAGTAAAAATTGGCGAGAAAATAAAGAAAAGTGAATTTTTTGGCTCAGCAAAACCCCCCCCCTGATGTCCCCAAAAACCCAAGATTAAGCAAAATGCAAAACAAGATTAAAAGCCCATTTAAAACCCCCAATTTGCCAATCAATCTGGGTCCTCAAAATGGCGAAAAAACCCCCTTAAAACACTTGTAACCTATTTTTCAATAAAGATGTTTTTGAACCCTTAAAAACCCAAAATTTTGGGAAAATGGGCTCTAAACCCCCAAAAAAAGATGATGTCCTAAAGGGGGGTCAAAGCACAATCAACAAAAAAAGGGATGGAATTATAAATTTGAACATCCACGCCAAAAAAAACCAAAGGAAAATAGCCTCAAACCCCCAAATGAACCCCCGAAAATTGTTATGATAACAATATATGATAAAACCCAACGATTGCTAGATAAAAAATGAAAGGGGATTCAAATTCAATTCGAATTCCCCTCCCAAATCTGGAAAATTTAAACCCCCCTAATTTCATAAGAACAAAAAGAAACCTTTAAAAATAACCCCTAAATCCCACCAATATGACGCACTTGTTTGGAAGTTAGGATAAACCCTTGTAATTTGCTGATATAACACCCCAAAAAAATCCAAGCCTACTCGCCAAAAATTTCACTAAGGAAATTTGATAAAGCAATTGTTTTAAAAGAGGCACCTCTCCCCCGGGCCCAAAAAGGGGTTTTTTTTTTCTAAAATTTTAAAAAAGGCTCCCTAAAAAACCTAATTTGCAAGTATTTATCCCTTGCCCCTTTAGGGTTAAAATGCCCAAAAAAAAATCACAACTATGCCACTATAAAGGTAGCCGGTCCAAAAGGGGAAAAAAATTAAACCAAATAAAATGCCCCAAAAAAGCTTACAAAAAAAATGGTTCAAACAAAATTAAAAATACAGAAAAATAACCCTTCGGGGCCAAGCAAAGCTTCATAAAAAAAATTCGTCGGCTAAAAACTCATCGCCGGGGGTTCGGGTCGGTCCATAAAATTAACCCACAAGCTGAGCCCCTTAGTGAGTTTGCCCCATCGCCTTGGGGAAGCCAAATAAGCATCCCCTGTTGGAAAAATACAATTCCCATAAATAAGATAAAAGAGGTTAGATAATAATTAACCCAAGGTTGATCACCCTCGAAATGGGCCCTCACCCGCCAAGTTTTCGAAACCCATAAATTTTTTGCCCCAAATGTTTAGGTCTTTTTTGGGAAATTTTGATTCCCCTCATGTCCTTTGGCCCCTCAAAAAAGATTTGCCTCAAATCTTGTAGCCCCAAATGCAACAAGCCCCTCCGTTTTCCAAAAGCAATCCATCTAAAGGATTTCCTCAAACAGAACCCCAAAATATCTAAAATATTTTTAGTAGATGTTTTTTTTTCTTTCCTCCTTTTCCCCTTGGGATGTATTTTTTCCCCTGTAACAAAAACAAGGACTAAATTATCTACTGTTGTTTCCTCTGTTTTAAAAAACCCATTCCATCGAGTTTGTTTCCTTTTTTTCTGACTCACATATGATGTTTGATCCCCAGGGTTTTCTATGTTTGACCCCAACTGATCATTATCCTCTGAAAACCTTTCTGAAGGTTGGCCCCAGGGGGGTTTGATTTTCCCTTTAAATTCCTGTGGAACCCTTACCCTTTAAGTGAAAGCATTTGTAGCCCCTGCACACCGACCCTCTGGTGGTCAAAATTTCCCAAATTTTTTGGGAAGGGTTTAAAAGTCCCAAAATTACCAACTCTATCTTCTCTAAAAAGAAATGATAAACTCCCTTTGTTTCAAAGGTGGCTCCCTGAAGGTGTACCCCCCTGGTGGTGGTGGCAATGCCCATCCAAAATCAATCCTTTTTGGGCCTAAAAGGGAAGTAACAAGTTTTTTTAAGGCCCCGAAGTTGTTAAATTCTAAGGTCCCTCCCAAACCGCAACATTAAAAACCCTGCCCTCCCCCAAAATTTCGACTATATCTCCCATCCCCTCATTCCTCCAAATTCCCCACACTATTAATAGACATTTTTGGGGAAAGGGAAAATTTTATTTAAAAGTACCAATGAAAATGTCTAGAAATTGTAGCACCCCTTGCTTCACCAAAAACAATTCACCCCCCAAAAAACCAACTCACCCCCCCCGCCACTTAAAAACCCCTTTACATACAACACAATAAATTCCCACCGCAACAATAATATTTTGAAACCCCTTTTCACTTTCCAGGGTAGCAACAAACAAAACTAACAATAGGCCCTTTTTAAAAAAATTGCAAAACAACAAAAAACGCCCAACCCAAAAACCCTTATACACTTCCAAAATACACGGCAAAATTTTTTTTACAAGTGCCCACCCTTAATGCAACTTTGCCACAAATGGTAAAGAATAAAAATTTTCCCAAATTAAAAATGAAATATATTCAATACCATTTCTTAACTACTTAAAGAAAAATTGGATGTGTTTTAAAAATTTAAAATTTTTTCCTCTTCTTCCCCCGCAAATTAAAATTTCTGGAAATTATACCCCTTTCCATTTCCAATTTGAAAACAAAACAAAACCCCCCATAACCCCCTCCTACACACTCAGGGTTGCATTTTAAATCCATTTAAAAACACAATTTTTCCCAAAATTTTAACATAAAAAAAGGAAAGCATTTAAATTGAAAATAAATCCTCTTCACTAATTCCCATCCCCCCTCCACATTTGGTAAGATCAAATTTTCAAATTCAAACAAGCAAAATTTAACCCCTTCACCCTTTAAAAGCTTGTTTTGAAATCAAAAATTTCCCCTTTTCTTACACACTAACCCAAATTTGAAAATTGCACATACCCCTTCCAAAATTTTCCGAATTAAACCCAATCCCAAAATAAACACAATTCTCCTTCCAAACACAATAGAAAACCTTCCCCCTAACTTGGGGGCATTTAACTTTCCCTTTCCTCCTTTCACGGGTGAAGTCAAGAACAAAAGTTACCAATAAGACATCCACTTCTACAACAACAAGTTTCAACTTTCCCAAAAGTAAAAATAATCACCCCCACTTAGTACCAATACAAAAAATTTAAATTTAATCCTCAATTTCAAAAAAGATCAATCACGTAAACATCAAGTAACAACAAAAAAAAAAAATTTACATTCCCCGGTTTCAAAATTTCCCCCCTCCCCCTTTTGCAATTCCGGTTAAACAAAGGTAATCCCCCCAAAAATTTTAAATTCCCAAAACCTCAATCAACAAAACCCTTCTCATATACCTTCAATTAAAAATGAGGGGCCAAAAAATTGGAAATTAAAACAATAAAATTTTCCAAAAAACCCTTAAAATTTGCAACAATCCCTCCTTTTAAAACCTTAAGAAACCCTCCCCCGGAAGAAAAAGATAACAAAATTTAAACCCTTTCAAAATCCCAATTCCCAAAAATCCCCCCCTCTTAAACCTGTAGCCCCTTGATACCAAAAGATGATGTCCTAAATCCAAGATTAAGCCCCATGCAAAAAAAGATTAAAAGACACTTAAACAATCCCAATCAATCTAGTCCTAAAATGGCGCAAAAATCCTTAACACTTGTAACCCTATTTTTCCAATGATGATGTGTTTGAATCTTAAAATCCAAATTTGATATAGCTCTGATACCCCAAAAAAATGATGTACCTAAAGGGGGGTCAAAAACAAAAAATCAACAAAAAAGGGATGAATTTTCCCAAAGAAAAATCCCCCCGCCACAAACAAAGGGAAAATAGCCCCCAAATTCCAAATGAATTTCCCAAATTTTTTAGGGTAACAAAATGAAAAATAAAAAACGATTGGGTAAAATTTGAAAATGAAAGGGGTTTCCCAAAATTCCAAAATTTGAATTACCCCCAAATCTGAAATTTAGAACCCTAATTTCCCTAAAACCAAAAAAAGTAACCAAATTTAAAAAAAAAAAAACTAAAAAAAAAAAAAAAACCCACCCAGATATGAAAGCCCCTAGTTTGGAGTTAGGGTCAACCCTTTTAATTTGGCCCGATATAACACAAAAACAAATCCAAGCCCAACCCCCGCCACAATTTCACCCAAGGAAATTGATAAGAGCAATTGCTTAAAAAGAAAGGCCCCTCTCTCCCCCACGGAAAAAGGGGTGTTTTTTCTCAAAAGTTCAAAAAGGGTCCCCCTTAAAAAAAAACCTAATTTGGGGAAGTATTTATACTTGCCCAAACCCCTTTAGGGTTTTAAAAAGACAAAAAATCCAAAAAACTATGGGGGCCCCTATAAAAGGGGGCCGGGCCTAAAGGAAAAATTACAACCCAAAAAAAAAGTTTCCCCAAAACCTTACCAAAAAAAATGGTTCAAACATAAATTACAAATACAGAAAATAATCTTTAGCAAGCAGCCCCTTTATAATGGAATTTTTGCCCCCCTCAAAATTTATCCCCCGGTTCAGGGTCGGGTCCCTAGATAACCCACAAGCTTTAGTCTTAGTGAGTTTGTCCATCGCCTTTTTGAAACCAAATAAGCAAAAACCCCTTTTTGGAAAAATTTTCAATTCATGAATAAGATAAAAAAAGGTTAGATAATAATTAAACCCTTTTCCAAAAAGGTTTATCACTCGAAATTTGGGCCCCTCAATCGCCAAAATTTGAAAACCAAACCCCAATTTTTTTTTTCCTAATGATAGGTCTTGTCGGATTTTGATTCCCATCAAAAACCCGTGTAGAAAAGTCCGTGGGTAAAGGTGAAGGGAAAAAGGTCCCGAAACCATGCCAAAAACGTTCCCCAAGGTCCCAGCATAACCCATGTTTATGAAATGACAAAAAAACATCTTGTTTAGCCCTTGGCCCCCCCAACACGGCCCAATGGTAGAGGGCCCTGCTAAAAATTGGGAGTGAAAAATAACGTGCCGAAGTCAGAAAGGTCTCCCCCCCACGGGGCCCTAAAATGATGCCCAAAGTTGAATCTTTTTTTCGCGAGAACTTTTAAATAGACGGGATTGTTTTATTTTACAAAAAACTTTCTTTTCTTCTAAGGGTTTGTTCTAGAAACCTTAAGGGGCTTTATTACAAAAAATTCCCAAAAGGGAATTGGGGGCCCGAACAACATTGGGGGATCACAAAACAACAAGGGATTTTTCTTTTGAGCATGAATTAACTTTATTTCTCTAAATTCTCTGTTTTTTTTTAAAAATTGGGAAAAAAAAAAATCCCCCTTGGAAAAAAAAAAAAAAAAAGGGGTAATTCTTTTTTTATTTTCATCTTGTGAAAAAAAAAACCTAACCCATGCGCTGAACCATTGATTGGTTTAATGAATTATTTATTTTCTTTGCAAACTAAACCCTGTGTTTCCATTGTTTTTTGTGATTGTTTTTTTGCTGAAAAAAGATTGAAAAGTCTAATTTTTATTGATTGAAAGGGGGTTTCATCTATTTAAATTAGATCTTCAAGAATAGAAGATTACATTTTTACCCTAGAAGGGGAGGAAAACAATTTAATTTTTTTTATAAATTTTTTTTGGAATTGTGAACTTAATGGATCCCCTTGCATAAAAAGGTAGTAAGAGGGCTCCACTATCTTTTGCATGATTATGAATTGGGTTAACTCGATGGAGTAATTGATTTTACCCCGAGAATTCCTGTAGTGCCAAAAGTGTGAATTGATTCGTTAATCAATAAACTTATTTTGATAATTTAAAGGGGTTTGGGGGGAAACAAGATGAAGGGGATATTTTGTGGGTTTAATAACTTTTTAGACAATTTTCCCTTCAATTCCGGGGTTTTCCAAAAAGGGAAATTTTTTAGTTATTAATTTAATTTATAATTCCCACACCCATAAATTAAAAACTAGATAGTGAGAAAAGGTAATACTAAACTTGTTTTATAGTCCTAGAGCCACGCCCACCTATTAAATCTAAACTAAAAAATCGTTAGGAAAAACTGCCTAGCCCCGATAGTAGATTTTATTGGTTTTTAAATTTAAAACTTAAATGTTTGGGTTTAAAAATTTCGAGCGAACATCAGTGGCCCAAATTTCCCAACTAAAGCTCAGTTTGTGGGCAATTTTATGAACCTACATAAATCAAAGAAAAGGTTACCAGCTAAAAAAATTTCCCATGGAAGAGAAGAAACCGGGTGATTTTGGGCTTTTTTGTAATTTTTTTTTGTTATTTAAGAACCCCGGCCAATTTGTTAGTTTTTGTTGTTTTTACCCCTAATTGGACCCAAGTAATAAATACTTACTAAGTAGGGTTTAGAAGGAGCTTTTTTTGCCCAAAACTTGAAAAAAAATACACTTTTTTAAAATGAAGAAAGGGTCCTTGCATGAAAAACTTCTCTTATCAATTTCATTTAGTGAAATTGTGGCGAGATTAGTTTTGAGGGGGATTGTGAGAATATCAATCTTTCAAAAAATTGTTTTCAAATTATATTTTAGTCCCCATCATATTTGGGTTTGCAATTTAGTTGGGTTTAAATTATTTTCTTTCCCATGAATTAAGGGTTTCCCCCTTAAATTTTTCAAATTTGTTTCCCCAAGTTAATTTAAGGGGAATTTCCCCAATTCATTTAAAAATTGTTTTTTCCATTACTTTCTTATCCCCAATTGCATTGTTCATCCAACACCTTTTAGTATCTTTGGGGCCTTTTGGTTTCCCCTATGTGAATTGGGATCAAAGGAATTTTGTTGATCCCCGCCATTATTGTTTTTGATTTTAGTGAAAACACCATTTGTGGATGTGTTTCAAATTAAATTTTGTAAGGGGGGCATCAAAATTTTTTTGGGTACCCCCAGAGCCCCCATTAATAAACCTTGCTAGGGTTCTTTTGGGAACCCTTAAAAAATCTTAAAAACAAAACTTCCTATCAGGGGCCCTTTTTTGATAAAATTTCAAATCTATGAAAATTTAGCGAGTTACACATGCCCTCCAAAATTTCCCATTTATTAGTTTTGAGAAATGTGGTTTTTAATTAGGAAAAAAAATGCTTGGCGATTTGGGTAAAATTTAAAGATGGAGTTTTTAATTATGTAGGTTATGGGGTGCAATGGTGGTTGGAAGTGGTGGTTTTGTGTGGGGAAAGGTGTTTTGGTTGGGGGAATTACAAGGTGGGTAGGGGTGTGGTGGTGATGGTGGAGTTTGATAAAAAAATTTGAAGATTAGTTATGTGTTTTTTTAATAAAATGAAGGAAATTGAAGTGAAGGGGGATGGGGGAAAAAGTTTTGGCCCCATTGGGGTAAAGAGAGATTTTGTGTGTTATGTATTTTTTATTCCCAAATTTTCCTTAGGATATCCTCAATGTACATATGACAATGGAAATTAATTAGTCAAGGAAATTTAAAATTACCTATTGGTTCGTGGGTTTGCTTTAGGTCAAATCACCCTTCCTTTTTTGGCAAATTCACTTCTAAAAACCTTAACACCTTTCAACCTTTTTAGCCTAGTTTACTTATCTTAATCTCCCCTTAAAACATGAAGGGGCCACTGGTTTAAAGGGGGAAATTTGTCAAATCTCTCCCCCCTTTCCAAAGGGGGGCATGGCCAACACAGGGCATCATTAAATCATCCCCTTTTTATTTATTTTCTTTTTTTTTTTCTTTTTGTTAATTGAGTTAATTTTTTAGTGTGTTAAAAGGTAAAAGCATTTTAGGGTAATTTTGGTGGCTTTGGGTTAAAGTTTTGTAACTGGGTTTAAAAATTTGGGCTAGGCACATGGCCCTTGTTACACCTCATTTGGGGATCAATTTTCACCAATCTTAAAAAAAATTTAATGTTATTTGGTGAGTTAATTTTAGGTTTTTGGATTGATTTAAGGTGTTAATTGGTTACTTTAGGGTTTAGGGCCACATTTAGTGTTTGGGTTCAATTAGGTTTTCAATTCATAGTTTTAGGGTTTTATTATATAAATGGAGTTAAGTAATCTCTAGGGTTAGGGTTGGCTTCCTATTGACTCTTAAGAATATCTTTAAATTATCTCTAGCCAATATGCATCGTAATTGAGAAATTCTCAAGATTTACAATTGCTAATGTCATTTTAATTGTATTTAATTTTTTAAAGCTATATACTTATTATTTATTATTATTACTTAAGAGAAGAATGTGGACATTGAAATGATCTATCTACTTAAACAAAATAGATATAGATATAGATAAAATAGGTTGTAAAATGACACCATCTTTACTATATAAGAAGAGAAGGAGAGAAGGAGATGACTTGTAATTCTACTTAATAATAAATCTACATGTTATCCAACTGGGTTCTTAAGGGTTACATACTTAAATATTGTAAATTTTCCCAAAAAAAAATCCATAAATATTACTAAAAAATGTTTCGAAGGCATAAAATGCATATGCGACTTTAGTTGAAAGAAAAAAATTTTAACTGAAGGCACGAATCTCGCCTGTGCCTTCAATACATGGATTTTTTTTTTCCTTAAAGGCATGGACAAGGTTCGTGCCTTCAATATTATTTTTTTTAAGGCATGGGCAAATTCTTGCAACGCTCCATTTAATCCCATCATCTAATTTTGTATTCCTTTTATACCAACCGTAGATAAAAACCAAAATCATGTGACAACAATAAAAAATATATATATATAAATACAATAACAATAAAATTTTCCACAAAAACACTCATATCATATCTATTTTTTTCCCACAAATATTGCTGATAACAATAAATCCTTATTCTAATACAAATATTAGATTTATATAAATATTAGAGTGAGGATTTGTTGTTATCTACAATGTGAAATATGTAGAATGTAGAATAATTCTTACAACATTATAAATAATATAGAAATTATTGAAATATTTAGTGGAAAGAACGTTATTAAAAAATAATTTCAGAAAAATATTTAGAAAAAAATTATTTGGAAATAATGGGAGAAAAATTAAAATTAGAAATGACATAGAAATTTTATTTTGTGCAAATATGAAGAATGTTGTTATTGAAAATATAAAAAAAAAATATCGTAATGAAAATTTATAATATCTAGAATGTGAAATAATGTTTACAGTATTGTAAAATTATACATAAATGATTGAAATTTTTAGCAGCTAAAATGTTATTAAAAAATAATATCTAACAAATTTTTAGAAAAAATTCGTTTAGCAATAATGGGGAAAAATTTTAAATTTGAAATGTTACGGAACTTTTTTTTTTTTTTGTGGAAATTTTTAGATTGTTATTGAAAATTGTCATATTTTTTTTAAAAGCTTATTATTTATATGTACTGTATATAAGGAAAGAATGGCTAATTAGATGAAATTGATGATCCATGCATTTGGGAAAATTTTATGGCTGGTAACTAAGGGTCGGAGTATGATAGGGATTGGGTAAAAGAAGTTAAAAATGAAGAAAAACGTTAACTACAGTGAATTCTTATACAGAATATGTCATAGCATCGGAGTTAATCTAACCGAAGTGGGGGTTGAGATAATTCACAAGCATCCTATGTTCTATAGGGCAATAAATGTTATGCGTTGATGGTAATTAGGGACGACCAGGATGTTGAAAATTTTATTGAAACAACTGAATCATATGGAGATCGCGGTATACTACAATTGTTCATCAGAAATTTCTAACATTGTGGTAAGCCCCTCGATAAGGCAGACATTCGATACAAGCAATCAGCCAAATTTGTCACATGACATTTCAGAAATGCAGCCGGAGTCGTCGACATTCGAACCTCAATTTCACCCCTAATGGAAGTGAATGATGAGGATGAAATAGATAGAGTAGTTACTCTAGTATTACAACAACCAGACACATGGGATCTGTACATGGCTCGTGTAGAGCGAAGGCTACAACTGACACAGATGGTGGAATGGGTATTGAGGAGGAGTGTAGCAATAACGAGGAGAGCTCCAATGAGGAAAATGAGGAAAGTGAGAACGAGGAAGATGAAGTACTTAAGAAGACTCTCTAACCGTACATAACCTAGTCGAGATAGCCAATATATCGATCAAAGCAAGTTGAACCACCAACCATGCTAGTTAAAGATCTTATTATGTATTACAATTTTGGGGGTGATAGTGGTTACATTTATTTCAAGTAGGAACAAACTAATATTTGTAGTGGTTTGAGCAGTAGTGTTGATTTCTACAAGGGCATGAGATTCAGAACGAAAGAGGATGTCATTCAAGCAGTTGAGTCTTACCATGTAAAGAAGCATTGCAACTTCACTATTTTTATAGTCTAGTCCACTACTGTGGTCTGTTTATTGTTTGAGAAGGGACGATGGTTGTAAACGGAGGCTTCAGGCCCAAAAGAAGAAGTTGGAGGGAATGTTCGTGATGACGAGATTCAAGGGCCCACACACATGTGATATGATTAGTCATAATCACCTACAGCTAGATTGAAATTTCTCCTTGCCAACCGATTTGTAAAACTTCTTAGGGATAATCCTAATATGAAGGTAGTCGAGATGACTTCTATTGTTGAAGAAGAATTTGGCTACATGATCAGCAAGAAGAATCGAGCACGTGTATGGGAATTGAGAGAAGTCTTACAATGAACTACCTAAACTTCTCAATGGAATAAAAAATACAAATCTCGAAACATGAATAGATTAAGGGTAGAGCAAATCGAGTACCCCCGGTATATCTATTTTGAAGTGGATATTCTAGGCATTTAGCCGTGCATCGCAGTGTGGAGATTCCTTAGACCTGTTGTTACCATTGATGCCACATTTATGTATGGGAAGTACACCCACAAGTTGCTAGTTGCTTATGGCGCTAATGGCAACAACCATATACTTCCACTGGCATTCGTTCTAGTTAATTAGCAGACAGTTGAGACATGGGGCTAGTTTTTGAGGAAATTGAAGGAATATGTTGTCGACGACTGTGAAGATCATGAAACCATTTGCCTCATATTAGATAGACACACATGCATCATATCAACAATCTAAGAGGAAGCGAATGGATGGCATCCTCCATTCGCGATGTGGCGGTTTTGTCTTTGACACATTGCGAGTAACTTCAACTCAGCACATAAAAACACCCAGTGTTAAGAGGTTGTTTACATAAGTCGAGTTGCAAGCATAATCTCACAAGTTGATTTATGTGATGGAGCACATGGGGATGATTAAGCCAGATGCATTAGACTGGTTTGACAATGTGCCGTTGAACTTTGTGGGCGCCAGCTTTTGATGGTTGTTGTCAGTTTAGGTATATGACCTTCAACGTTGTTAAAAGCTACAATTCCATGTTGAAGGGGGCTCGGGGGTTACCTATGACTACTTTGGTGAAGAAAACGTTCTACAACTGCATAGTGTAGTTCATTTAGAACATACAAAGGCATTGAAGAATATAGCGAAGAATAGAATTTTCACCAAGTATGTAACCCAAAAAAATCGATCGTTAGAGTTCACGAGCTAGCAACCACAGGGTCATTAACTACAGTAGGCATGACAAAGTTTTCAAAGTCTAACCTGGTGGTCACCCCGTCGCTGGTGGGCTAAGGGGAGGAGGTCGAACGCATGTTATTGACTTTGCCCATATTCCCAAACAATTTGCATTTATGATACTAACATTATTTTTTTCCCCTTTTGTGGGTTTAAGTAAATCCTCGACCATTTATGCAGTTTATTTTACTGGCAAAGGGCAATGTTTGTATTCTGTAAGTATTTAAATTTTTTGAAATTTATTGACAAGTTATTTCTATGTTAATTTTTTTTGACATTTGAAATTTTTTTGAAAAATTTAAAGTTGTAAATTGGTATAGTACACTTATATGTAAAATACTAAACCGATCATTTTAATCGAACATATACATATGAAATAAAAAAAAATTTGGGTGGTTCCCTATCCTTATCCTCTCTTATCTCCTTTCCCAGTAATTGTTTTACTAGCGAGCAAAGGCTTGCTTAGCTTTGGATGTGAACTAGTAGAGCTTCATACTTCTGTTTTAGATCCTATTGGGGATACGTTGAATGATCGTGAACAAAAACTCCACTCATAGTTGACTTGATGATTTACCCTAGTATATAGGTTATTTTCTAGAGCATTTCCGTAGACCGGTAGTGTTGGGATAGGACCATTATAAAACCAATGTGGGGTCTCATATTTGTTGAAAATCGACCCTAACTAGCATACACACATCGGGAACATTTGGGACTTGTTGGCCTGTCTTGGATTTTTTTGTGGGTTTACCTTGGGGGTTTTAAGGTTTTCGTCGTCCCCTCGTTCTTACTGTTAGGAATTGGGTTTTTGCCTCCTCTTGGTGTTCTACTGTTGCATTGCACAACCCCCCTAATGATAAGCAAGAACAAACCCTAAGCGTTATTCTTCATTGTATAATACGACAAAGTAGATTTGTCATAAGATGTCACCACAAATATGAACAAAACGTAAATTTAAAGGGTTTACATATCATGCATTATTTTTACATTACGGAGCTTGATGTAACGTACTTTCTAGAATCCAAAAAACCCTCTACTCCAATTAAATCAATCCGGCCATGCAGGTCGATTTTTATGGGGCTCCAACTACGTGTTTACTGCTGAGGGGTAATTGAACTCACCAAATTGTCGGCCACTCGATCTAAAAAAGCTACTCAACAATGTGGAAAAAATCAATGGCACTTGGCGCAAATTACATGCCAACTTTTCAGAAATGAGGTGGAAGATTAATTAAAGTCCCATCATATGGTTCCCATTCAACTTTAAAATAGGAAATTAAAATTAACTTCAAAGATCATATAATAATTTCAAGGAAAAAAATTCGGTTACTGAATAACCGGACATGTTTTGCCTATCCAATGCATTCCAATAGTGCCAAAAACATAATGGGTGATATTGCGTTTGTTGCTCCCAATTTAAATTTAAACAAGAGGGGGGTGAATTGATTTAAATTTCTTAAAAAATTTAATTTTGCAAATTATCCAAAATCTCTTGATAACAAATGACGTGAGCAACAAAAAGAAAAATAACAATGTGCAAAAAAAAAAATGAGTAGAGAAGAATAAAAGCCAGAGATTTTTAAAAGGTTCCCACCCGAGCGTCATCCTCTCTTCGAGCCCCGCCCATCCCGGTTGCTATGGGTTGTGTTTCACTATATCAATAAAATTGGAGTATACAAAATAACCACTTCAAGGCAAAGTCGCTGAGTCTCTCTACTTCTTCACTAAGCTAATTCTCAAACACGTGAGAAAAACCCTTCAATTCCTTATACATAAAAGGGAAATCACAACAACAATGGGGAATTTTCAAATTTCCCTATAAATCGTCAAAAGGGTTTAATTATTTTTACGCCTGAAGATTAGAGTTTTAAAACTTTTGGTTTTTGATTCAAAAGAAAATGTTTTATCATTTCTTCAACCGAACACCCTTTTCAGTAGAAACATAAGGGTTTTTTCCCCGGAAAGTCTTGAACGCATTGATTCCACTGAAAGCTTGGATTTATTTTTGAAATTTTTGTATTTCAAAAATAAGTTGAACTTGTTGGAAAAGAAAAATCACTTTCCCATATATTTTGTGACTAAGCTTGGATAAATTAGTTTGACCAAACTTCTTTTGGATTGAAATATCCCCACTTTATGAACCCTTTATCTTGATATCCCATTTTTTGGGGAACATTTTCAGTAACAACCAATTTCTAATTCAAATAACCTTATTTTTGTAACTCGGGACTCCCAAAATATAGCAAAAAAATTAGATTAAATCTTATAAAACCTAAACTTATACGATCTCACTTACATGAATAAATAAAATTTTTGTAAAATTTTGTAAAAACTTATAAAAATTTAAAAAACCCCATGAAAAAAACCAACTTTAGTAAAACACATCAATAAAATACCCAAATATACTTACACAGGATTGGGGCCGAAATTTATTAAAAACCTCGAAAAAAAATTTTAGAACAAATCGGGGAAAATTTCATGAAGGCAGGAAAGGGTTCTGAAAGAGCTTCTAAAAAACTGTCTACATCCTCATTTAAAAAGGGTTCTAAAAAGCTTCTATGGGTTAACATGAAACAAACGATATATTACATAACTTTTAAAATCCCTTTCTGAAAAAACAAAAACATCTAATAACACCTTTTAAGGGTTCTAAACAAGCTTTTTCCTTTTTGCCTTTTAAAAAAATTCATTACTATTTCGAAACAATTTCTATAACTTAAACATACTTACACAAAATTCCCTTTTGTTAACATAAAAACCCAAAATTAAGAACAAACATTCCCCCCTTTTTTGAGATAACAAAACACCATTAGATAAACAAAAAAAACAACTTTCATTTCAAGAAAACATATATTCAAACACCTTTAGAAAAATTAACCAGAATTCTAACAAAAAGCTCAAAAACAAACCATTAATAAACATTGATTCTCTAGGGTACCATTCTCCCCCTTTTTGTTAACAACAAAAGGGATAACTCCCCCTTAAAATGCAAAAAAATAAAAATGTCTTTCACAACTTGATTCAAAAAAGGAAAATTAAATAAAATTAAGACTTTCTATCTTGTAACTCGAAAGGTAAAGTATGGGGAAAGGGTTTGGGTAGAGGAAGGTTTTTCTTATGAATACCAAATCATGATTGAGGGTGTTGAACCCAACAAAAATAAAACCTCCTAGACAATTATATATTTGCATATAGTGTGAGTAGGTCGAACCACAAATTTGGGTTAAACTTATTTTTATTTAAGGAAATAAAAGGAAAAAAAAAATGGGGGGGTTTTTTTGGAATCAAATAAAGTAAAACGATTAAAAAACGATATTAATAAAATCAGCCAAAGGGAAACAAGATAGTTTAAAATTTTAGGGAAATTTATCTCGATGCAAAATTCTCTATTCTTTTCTAATAAACTGGTTATGGTTATTAACAACTCTAACAACTATCCTCCTTACTTCCTCTAAACCCAACAAGCGCTTCGAAATTTTTTCTCTTTTTGATTTAAAAAACCCCAGACAACGCTTAGGATTTAATCATCAATACATTTAAATCTAAGAACACCAATTCATCCATAGTTAAAGATAAAACCCATTTAAAAATGACCACACCTCCAAACATAATTCATCATCCTTTTATAAACCCAAAAATGTTTTTTCGTCATAAGACAAAACAATCAACAATTTCGGATTTACTGCTATTTTTCAAAATATTTAACTTTCTAATTGAGTAAAGAGCTCTATTCATACAACAACAAAGATAATAATGACAAAACGACAAAATTTATAATACCCGAAAACAAAGAAAGAATAAATACAAATCAATTAACCTCACAATTTTGAGAATTAAACATCTATGACCCTTTGGCTAAAAAGTACTTTGCTACACTGTTCATCAATTAAACAAAAAAAAAGTAAAAACAAATAACCCGGTTGCTTTCTCTGCCTCCAAGATATCCAAGGTTCTTCAAGATCCAAAAATTCAAAGTTGCCTAACCCCTAGGGGTTTGGTTCTATTTTTATTGTTAGGGAGATGCATGTGATCTTTTGCACAAAAACAAAATATCTTTCCTTTTCCAAGTAATTTCGAGAAATGAAATTGTCTCCTGGCACCCCCCCCCACACGGCCGTGGGAAGCCGTGCCATCCTCTGTGCATATTTTTCAATCTTCATCCGCGCCCAATGTGAACCACGGTTACACAACGGCCAATTTCAAGCCCGGGCCCTTTATCTGGCATAATCTTCAAGTCTTCATTCATGCCATGTGTACCATGGGGACACCCCGCTAGATTTCAACCATGCCTTCTCTGGTTGATGTTCCACACTTTTTTCCATTGGCAACCTAGCTTCCACCACGGGTTCAACACTTTTTCCTACGGGTTCCACCCTGCCGTGTCCCTCGTTGAATCCTCATTTTCGCCTTCTTTTCCATGTGTAACAGGGTTTTAACCTTGTCGTCCCAAAACGTGCTTCCTCCCATGGTGTAAACCTGTCTTGACCAAGTTTAATGATTCTCAAAATACTTAAATTTGCATCCTTACTCCATTTAACCTGATTTTCACATGATAAATTTTAAGTACCATTTCCTTTTGATTTTTATAAAACAATAATAATTTTAAACCCAAATTTATACTATAAAGATTTAGTAAAAATCTCATCAATGATATTGCCCAGAGCGAAAATAATCTGGAAAAATTTTTGGGTAAGAATAGTTTTATTTCCCATGAAACTTTTGATAGATTGGGGATTTTTATCCGTCTTGGATCCAAAGTCTTGAAAGAGTTTGGACTGAATCTCCTACTTCCTACTTGAGAGACAAACTTGTCAAAAACAATCCATTTTAATAGACTTGCTTGACTCTCGCACAAACCATCATAAAATTTCTGTATGATGGACGTGACTTTTTCTAAATTTTTTTTCTTAATTCAGAAACAGACAAAATTTTGTTTAACTTTAACTCCTTTGCTTTTTAACTCTTAAGATTGACCTTTGAAAACCGAGATTTCATTGTCAAAGCGTCTTAATTAAATCTGTAGCTCAGTTTAAAGGGTTTCTCGCAAACACTTTTCATTTGTTCCAGATCAACATTAATGTACTTTTTTTGTTCCATTTTTTTCCAACCTCAAAATCGTGTGGTTCTTTCTCGAATCTGTTCCAACTTTGTTCTGGGTTCTAACTAGTTTCTGAACCCCTTTCTGAACAGTTATTAAAGAAGTTAAAAAGGGAACATTTTTTTCATATGTCTTTGATGCACAAAGTGGCACCATCATTCGCATACCAAAAAAATTTTTAACAAATATTGACATATGGAAAAACTTTTTTACCTATCCCTTTAACTTAATATTAGAAACTGGAAAGGGCAAAAAAATTTCTTAATACAAACACCACATAACATTCCCAAAAACTAGACTTTCTTTATTTCACCATATTTAAATCAATGACTCTAGAAGCCAATGTCCACATTCTTTCTATTAATCATTGCATAGATGATTTGAGCATGGTCTATAGACATTGAAGTAGAACTGCCCTTCCTTGGACATATACATTCAACAATAATTTGTGTATGATTCGAGGAAACAACTCGAAATCAATAACCATTGCCTCCTTCCCATAATTCCATTTGAAAACCTCCATTAATATGCAGCAAAAAGATCATTCCTAGGCATGTTTGTAATCTCTACATCATCATTTACTTTCAGCAAGTGTAGACATTAATTACATCTGCCCTAGAAATTGTAATGTCTTGATCACATACTCTGAAACTGAACATTCCCTTTCGAAAGATTTTAAAATTTTCCCTAAAATTCTTTTCACACACTCGCCATAAACCAGAACTTAAATAGAGCAAAGTTCCATACATCCTATGGTTTTTAAAAGTTCATTCCAGTAAAACCCATTACTTGTAAAGAAATTAAAATCCACAAAACTACAAGGACATACCTCGTTTTCTTCCTTCCAAGAGATTTTTGGATTGAGGGTTTCAGACTTGGTACATTCCTTTGTTTTGGTTGCTTCTTGCCGATTTCTTTGGCGAAGAGTTTCTTGGGTAAACCTTTTCTTTTCCTTTTGAAGACGATGAAACCCGTTTTCTTTTGGAAGTGTTCTTGGGAAACCCAAAGGCAGATTCGAATCAGGGGAACTTGGGTTCTTCTCCATTGAAGGTTCTTGAGTTTTTCCGAAAATCTGAAAATTCATCATGAATCACTAAAGTCTTGTTGGAGAACTTTGTTTTGAAAGATTTTTGTTTGAGACGTTTTGAGGATTTAGGCGCCATTGGAGTCACAAAGATAAGAGAGAGAGCAAGTTACGGAAAAATAAAGGGGAAAAAGAGAGAATGATTTGTAAAGAAAGAGAAAGCGGATAAAAGAATGAATATATATTTATATATAAAGATTTTCAAAGATTGAAAATTTCGGGGGAAAAAAAATTCAAAAAGGGTTACAAATTCCAAATTCATTTCTAATAAATTCAAATTTTACCTTTTCAAGAGTTTAGTAAAATGTCTACAAATTGATTTTTGGTTGGCACAAATTCAACATTTATATCTCCATTATGCACATGATCTCTAATAAAATGATGTCTAATTTCTATGTGCTTGACCTGGAATGATGGGACAGATTTTTGTCAAATTTATTGCACTCATGTTTCACATTTAATTGACACATTTTTAAAAATTTATTCCATAATCATTCAATTGTTGTTTTATCCCCAAAAACTTTTGGGACAACAATTACCAATTTGAAACATTTCAGCTTCAGCTGTGGATAGAGCAACAAATTTTTTTTTTAGGACCCGAAAATAATTTATCACCTAGGAATTGACAATACCAGATTGCTTTTTCTATCAATTTTCAACCGCATAAAATTCATCAGAATTCCTATTAAATCAAAATTTTTGATTTTTGGATACAATGCCCAAATTTAAAGATTAACTAGGTATTTAAAAATTTTTGGCTTTACAGCTAATAAAGAATTTCTGTTGGGCAGCTAAAAATCAGTACCAAACACACACTGAACAAAATATCAGGTTTGATCATCAATACAATAAAGAACCTATGAGGCTCCTAAAAGTTTCTCACTTACCTTTTGTCCATTTGATTTAGATCTAACCCTTTGAAGTACTCTAAGTTTGAAACCCTTTTTTGCAACCAGATACCAAACTTCTTCAAATTTTTTTGTGTATTTTTTTTGATGAAAAAGTTCTTCTTTTTTTTGTTTTATTTGAAGCCCCAAGAAGAATTTTAAATTTTCTCCCCACATTGACTTTTCAAATTCTACCTGCATGGCCGGGCAAATTCTTCACAACAATTCTTTAGTAGATCCAAAGATAATACATCCCATATACTTGCACAACCAAGATACATTATCAAAAGCTTTCAAAATAAAGTGGTGTCATTTTTTCCTCTATGAAAACCTTTAGAGATAAAAAAAAAACATACTCAATTTTTCATACCAAGCCTTGGAGTTGGGGTTTCAAACCATATACGCTTTATTTAATTTTAAAAAACATAATCAGATTTGAAAGGATATTCAAAACCAGGGGGTTGTTCTACATAAACTTTTTCCCTTATAAAACCTTTTAAAAAAAAACACTTTTTACTCCATTCGAAAAACTTTAAAATCCTTAAAAAAAGCAATCCCAAACATCAACCGTTTGCTTTTAGTCTAGAAACAGGTGCAACTTTCAAAAAATCTTTTCCCTTCTTCTTTGAATAACCTTTAGCAACTAATCTTGCTTTATTTCTTATAATTTTACCAATTTTTTCATCAATTTTTTTTTTAAACACCCATTTATTCCAATTGTAGACTTTCCCTGGGGCCCTAGGAACAAGTTCCATACATTGTTTCTTTGAAATTAATTTTTTTTCTTCTTGCATAGAGATAATCCAATTATCACATTTAAAGCTTCTTCCAATTACTAGGTTAATTTTCAGATAAAACACAAAATTTTTTTTCAAGTTTTTTTGTAAATTAGCTTTTGTTTTAAAAACCAGATTGAACTTACCTTTTTTGATCAAAGATGTGTAGACTTATACCTCCAACTCAAGAAGCTTCTTTTTCAGATCTTACAACTTTTTGAAGTCCTTCTGTTTTTGCCTCTGAAATGGGTTATGGATACCAGATCTTTATGTTAACTAGGTGCTCTGACTTAGG
This sequence comes from Laguncularia racemosa, assembly GCA_037954665.1. NCBI lineage: Eukaryota > Viridiplantae > Streptophyta > Magnoliopsida > Myrtales > Combretaceae > Laguncularia > Laguncularia racemosa. The sequence continues at coordinate 7,678 of JBBMOL010001318.1, read as the reverse complement.
TTCGAATCAGCTCTCTTTTGGATTGGAGCCCTTTTTCTTCATCAGAACAACACCTTTAAAATCCTCAAAAAATTTAACTTTTAAATTATTTTTCAATAGTTTTGATGTTTATTAAAAAACACGAAACACGACTATTTTGAGAATATCCTAAGAAAATGGGGCTTTTCAATTTTCATCAAATTACCAAGGTTTGGAGGATTTTTTTCACAAAACATTGTTTTCTAAATTTTGAAAAATATGAAATGTTAGTTTCTTACCTTGAAACATCTCATAAGCATCTTTGATGTCAGGGGGTCGAAAAAACTCTATTGAGATTAGCAAGGGTGTAAAACTGCTTCTGCCCAAAAAATACTTAGCAATGCCACTTTCAATTAACATAGATCAGTCTCTCTTGTAAAGTTCTATTTTTTGGGGTTCCACTACTCCATTTTGTTTGAGGAGTGTAGGAGCCAAAGGGGAAATTTTGAAATATACCATGTTCTCACAAAAATTTTTAAAAAACTTGTATTTTGGGAAATTTTTTTCCCTGATCAGTTCGAAACTAATTATGGAAACCCCTTTCATTTTGTATTTGTTTGCAAATTTTTGAAAAGAACAAAGGTATCACTTTTGTGCCAAAAAATAACCCAAGTGTACTTGAAAAAAACATCAAAAAAACAATCCATATTTGCTTCAACCCCTGCTTAAGACCTAGTAGGTCCAAAAAGATTTAAGATGCAAAAATTCAATGGTCTCTTAGTTGGAGATTACATTTTTTACTTTTATGAGAGACAAAAACCATTTTATTCTTTAAGCAAGTATCACATTTCACACTTTTTTAATATTTTTTTTGGCAATCCTTTAATAAACCTTTTTAGATAATTTTTTCTAAATGTTAAAATTAAATGTCCTAGTCTCACCAACAAAAACAATCATTCAAAGAAATTAAATAACAAGCATTATCGATTCAGTGGTTTTTTGAATAGATATTTCTTTTCCTAATTTCCCAAAATAATATTTTCATCATTTTCATTAAAGCATAGCACTTGCTTGATCAAAAATCATTTTATATCCTTTATCACATAATTTACTAATACTAAGTAATTTGTTTTTTAAACCTTCACAAGATAACATTTTCAAAGAGAAAAGTAGCATACCAATTGTTTTCCAATGGGGAAAAATTTTACCTCTACTATCATCCCAAACTTTTTATACCTTTTTCTTTCCCATTTTTATGCTACTAAACAATGAAGCACTCCAGTCATATTCAGAACACCACTATCCAAATACCCTTTCCTCTTATTTTAGCTTCATATTCCGTACAAAAAAAAAAGAATTAAGTCCTTTTTGGAACCCAAGTGAATTTGGGGCCCCCCAAAAGATAACTCATTTGATTTCTTTGATTTACTTGTTACTATTGAGCTTATTTCTTTTATAATAGCAAAATTTCTCAAAGTGACCAAATTATTACAAAGAAAAAATCTAAGAATTAACATTCCTATCCAGTCATTTACCTGTTTCTTGGGGAAAATTCCGTCTGAAAAACTTTTGTTACACCTTCGGTTTGGGGTTTTCCAGTACCCATTGTGTGGATACCTCTTTTCAGAATAACTTCTGTAAAACTCTCTAGTATTTCTTCTTTTAACATTTTTTATTTGAAATGTACTTTTTGTTGTTGGATTCATCACTTAAGACTTGTTTAGCCTTAACAAAAACTGTATTTTGATTCGATTTTGAACTTGAACCATGCTCATATCCTAATCTATATTTTCGTTTGAAACTTTTTGTGAAGAAATTAACATGGTCAATTTTCTTGTCACTTTCATCAAAATGTCTTAAAGGTAGTTTTCAACGAATTGGATAGATCATCAATCCTTACCTTCATGTCACTTGTTTCTACTTCAAGTAAATGATTTCTTTCTTAATTTTTCAATATCACATGTATGAATTCATTTTCTTGTTTCAGGATATCATTTTCATCAGCAAACAAAGTATTTATTTGTTTTAATGCTTCTTTTTCATTCTTAAGAGCTTTTATTCATTTTCATACTTAGCCAATTTTTGTATCAGCCCTTTTTAGTGCCTTTAATAACTTACTCATTTCTGCTAGCATGTCAGTATCTTCATCAGATTCAGAGTGTACCTCAGAACTAGCCATTAGACAAAAATTTGCCTCATCCTCTTCTTTTTCTGAATCTTCTTAATTTGTTTCTGTGTCCTCTAAATCACTCCATGTTGCTAGCATTGCACGACTTTTCTTTTTATAATTTTCCATTTTCTTGATCGGTATTAGACATTCATATTTGTTGTGTCCTGGCGTTTTGCATTCATAACATTGAATTTCCTTTTTCTCTTTCTTCTTTTCTTTCTCTTTGTAAGCTTTCCCTACATCATTATGCTTATATTCAGTACTTTTCTTGAAAACACTAAATTTCTTACCTCTTTGCTTCTTGAGTACCTGTTGAGTCTACGTGCTAGAAGACTGATGTCCTCTTCTTTCTCATCATTGCTATCATCTGTTTCAGTTTAATTTTGCTTTATTTCCTTGACTTTAAAAGCAATTCCTTTTGGTGCTGTCTTCTCTCTTTGCGTGGTTTTTATGTGAGACTCATATGCCATGAGCTTTTCTCTCAATTGATTGAGAGTTAGCTTGTTTAGGTCTTGAGCTTCTTCTATAGCTGTTTTCTTTGCATCCCAAGATGGTGGCAATATCTTCAGCATTTCCTCACAAGATCAGGATCTGGAAGTTTCTTTCCAAGTGATGCAATCTCATTTGTAATAGCTATAAACTTGTTAAAAGCATCTTTGACATCTTCATTAGATTTAAACTTAAATAATTCATACTGTTGAATAAAACATTTATCTTGGTTTCCTTGATGGATCAGTCCCTTCATATGTTTTGGATAGGATATCCAAATCTCCTTTGCATTTGCACACGATGATATCAAATAGAACTCTGATGAAGCAATAGTAGTCAGCAATAAATTTTTTGCTTTGCTGTTCTTCTCAATGATCTTTTCTCGGAATCTGACAAGGTCGAATTTCCATTCAAGGTGATCACATTGTCCCCAAGTGAAATGACCTGCCATGAATCATAATCATTAGCTTTAATATAAGTTTCCATGCGCATCTTCCAATATGAGAAGTTTGAACCATCGAAGTAAGGAGCTCAATTAATTGCAACATTATTTTCAACCATTTTGGATCACTCAAAATAAATGAGTCCTGCTCTGATACCAATTGTTGGTCCCAATTAGATTAATCAAGAGGGGGGTGAAATTGATTAATTACTTAAAACTTCAATTTTTGCAAATTATCCAAAGTCTCTTAACTAACGAAATGACGTGAGCAATAAAAATGAAAAATAATAATGTGCAATAAATAAAATGAGTAGAGAAAAATAAAATGCTCAGAGATTTATAGAGGTTCTGCCTCGAGCATCAGTCCTATCTTCCAGCTCCACGCTGGGGTCCTGGTTGTGTTTCACTATATCAATAAAATTGAGAGTATACAAAATAAGCCTCTTCAAGGCGAAGTCTCACTACTAAGTCTCTCTAACTTCTTCCCTAAGCTAATCACTCAAACTACAGTGATGAAATAATTTCTCAATTCCTCATACAAGAAAGGAATCACAACAACAATGAAGAATATCAAATTTCCTCTATAAATCGGATCACAAGTATAAGAATATTTTTGCGCCTGAAGATGTATGAGCTTTGAACTTTTCGTGTGCTTGATTCTAAAGAAAATGTATATATATTTCTTCAGCTGAACATCCCTTTTCATGTAGAAGACATAACGTTGCTTTGCTGGAGAATGTCTTGTAATGTTCATGGAGTTCCACGTGATAAGCTTGGATTTATTTTGAAATTTTTTATTTCAAAAATAAGTTGAACTTGTTGGAGAAAAATCTGCATTCTCGTGATGTTTTGATGAGCATAAGCTTGGATAAATTAGTTGACTGAGATCTTCTTTGGAGTTGAAGATATCCCTCACATTATGGAACCTTATCTGATATCCCATATGTTGTGGAACCATATCTCATGTAAAACCATATTTCCAATTCAAATATATCCTTATCTTTGTAACTGCTGGATCTCCAAAATATAGCACAAATATCTAGATTTAAATCTGATAAAACTTGTAAATCTTATACGATCTCACTTTATCATAAATAAAATAAAATCTTGTAAAAACTTTATGTAAATTAAAATCCCATGATATAAAATCCAACTTTAGTAAAACACATCAAGTATATTACCCCAAATATACTTAACACATGGAGCTAGGCCTTGAAATTTATTAAAAACCATCGATACAAAAATTAGAAGGAAATTTGGAAAAATTCGTGACAGGCATGGAAGGTTCTGAAAGAGCTTCTAAAGAAAATCTATCTACCATTCCTCTTTTACAAAGGTTCTGAAAGAGCTTTGATAGGTTATACGAGAACTACGGATATATTACACAACTTCTGAAATACCTTATGACAGAACAAAAACAGTCTGTAATAACACCATTGAAGGTTCTGAACAAGCTACTATCTCTTTGTCCAATTTAGAAAAATTCACTTACTATCTTCTGAAACAACTTCGGACAAGCTCAACATACATTACACATTAATTCCTCTTTTGTTAACATCAAAACCAAATTAGAGAACTTAACACGTGTCCCTCTGCATGTTCGAATGTGCCGTTAGTGGACATTTAGCTTCTATAAATAGTCTGTACTGATTAACGGATGTAATGTGGAGAAATCTATCCTAAGCCCATACCTATAGCAAAATGGCAACCCCTCCAATCTCGTGTGTCGACGGTGATGACACGATACAAAGTTGGTGATATTAACCATGCCAGACTTGTGCACCCCTAACTATACATCCCAACAATGTTTGAAATGCTCCAGCAAAGGTAACCACATCGCGTGGACGGGGGTGCTAGATTTATTGGCAAAGATAAGTTCCCCCAACAATTGCAGTATATACGCACGAGTAACTTGATAGATTTTCTCAACATTGACGTTTAATGGGATCATCTAGAACATATCATGGAGTCATGTCATACTAATGCGGCCCCCTTACCCTAGGCCTCAGCTTCACACCTAGCAATTCTTCACATATCGCTCCCTAATCTAGGTAAACTACTCCCTGTAACTGCCTGACCATCTATGGGAAGTCCTAACTAAATCTCTACATCCTACAACGTAATTGTAAACTCTCTTATTAGCATGTAGATTATGTGCGTCTCTAGACATCATCGTCTGTAATGCTGTAATCATATCCCAATCTAGGGGTATGTAGGGGAAAGGACTCATACCTTGATTAGCCAAATGCAAGATGGCTCCTTTTAAAGCATCGAGGGGATGGTACGTCGTCAAAACGGAGTGATAACTACGTATTGAATAGCGACAATTACTTGTTTTCCTATGCCAACACCATAAAATGTTTTACCTTTTTTAATGCAATTAAACAAATTGATAAGTGAAAGGTTTTCCCTTTTCCCACCCCAAACGACTGTAAACGATGACTCTCCTACGCATCAAGACTGAAGGATCGAAAGACTAGGCTTCATTATTTGCAAAAAATATATTGTTCCCATAAATATATTTTTACAAGTAATTGCCTTTAATTAACGGATAAAAATAATTACTTAATTTTTATAAGATTCTACAAAAATACAACTATTTTTTTTACAACAAATATAAATTTTTTTATTAATTATTTTCTTAATAATAATTAAGACTAATCACTTTTAATTAAAGGGATAATTAATAATACTTATTTTATAATAAATTTTCCAAAACCATACAAATATTTTACTTTGCAACCAAAATTAAAAATTTCCTAATTAAATTTTTCAAATTTAAATTTAAAAACAATTAATGAAATTCCCTTAATTAAACGGGTAAATTTTTAAAATTTAAATTTTTTATAATGATTCTATAAAAAATACAAATTTTTTTACATTTTAACAAATACAAAATTTTTTACTAATTTAATTTTTTTTAAAAAACTAAATTAAAAAAATTTTTTAGACTAAAGCCCTTTAAAAATGAAAAATTAATAATACTTAGTTTTATAACTGATTTATAAAACAATAAATATTTTTTCTTTTTTAAAAATAAAAAATTTTCACTAATTATTTTATAACAATAATTTAAGATAAACTATTTAATTAATGATAATTAAAAACTATTACTTTTATAATAATTCTATAAAAAATATAAATATTTTTCATTTACAACCCCAATACTAAAGTTTCATAATTTTTTTTAAACAATTAATTAATGACATATTAACGACTTATCAAATTTAATTAACGGTTATTAATAAAATTAATTTTTTAAACTCATTCTCTAAACCCTACAATATTTTTAAATTTTCAACAAATACATATTTTTCATAATTATTTATAAAAACTAATTAACAACAATTAAAAGAAATCACATTTAATTTAAAAATAATTAATAACAAATTTAAATTTTATAACTGATTTACAAAACAATAAAATTTTTATTTGCAAAAAAATATAAAATTTTTTCATAATTAATTTTATAACAAAAATTAAAATGATATTTTAAAACGATTAATTACATTTAAAAACAAATAATTAATAAAATAAAATTTAAAAACTAATTTAAAAAAAACATTATATATTTTACATTTATAATCAACACAACTTTTTCACAAATTTTTTTTTCAACAATTATTTAAAAATCTAATCACTATAAATTAAAAACAACTTAAAATTTAACGACTACGTTTTTAAAAAAAAATCATAAAAGCTATAAAATAATTTTTTTTAAAATTTAATTAATCAATTTTAAAAATTAATTAATTACAATTTTTACTTAATTAACAAAAATACTATTTCAAAAAAAATTGTATGTATAAATTTTAAACCTGTTTTTTTTTTTTTTTTTGATTTATCCAAGTTACCGAGAATGAAAATAATTTTTTTTTAAAAAACATACCGATAAGAATATCCACAATGTATTTTAAAGATAACACTTGCGGAAAAGAATTTTCGAAAAAAAAATTTATAAGTAATCAGATAGAGAAAAATTTGTAAAGGAAAATTGAATGATGGAAAAATAAATTATGAATTGGGAAATCGTATTTTAGTCAAATTATCGGTGTAAATTTTTTTTTTTATATTTAAAAAACACAGTTTACTGTATCATTTTAGGTATGTAGTAAAATAATTTTTTTAGGTTTTGGTTTGCGTAAACTTGTTTTTTCGCGTTTTATAGGTTTGTAGATTTTAAAAAATAATAATAAAAAATTATTGAACGCACAATTTTATAAAAAAAAAATACTGAAGGGGCAAAACCCTGTCCTTGCCTTCAAGGGAAAAAAAAACTATGTACCGAAGGCACGAACCATTTTGCTTAAAGGCTAGTAGGTCTATCTTTTAGTGTAAAAATTTTACGGTTCGTGCCCTTTACTTTAAATTTTTTTCCCTTTTAAAATAAAGTTTTAATATAATATATATATATTTATTATATATTTTATAGGTTTGTGCCTAATATTTTTATACATTAAAAATTTTGTAATTTTTTAAAATTTAATATTTAAGTATGTAAGAGTGTCAAAATCTCTCAAAAATCCACTGCCCCTTCCGTCCCAAAACGCCAAAACTTTTACGCTACCACATGAACCTTCCCTCACTCTCCCTTTCCCCCCTTGCTCTACGCAATTTCT
>JBBMOL010001317.1:0-42329 GCA_037954665.1 Laguncularia racemosa | reverse complement strand
ACAGACCATGGAATAAATTCTCCGAATTCTGGTTGCATGAGAAAGGGGAAATCTTACTCGATGCATGGATTGTATGCACCTCTGTGATAAATCACTTGTAATTACAAGTGAGCCTCGGCATAATTATTATAGATGTGATATTAATTCTAACGTTAAGACAAGATAGTACAATTTGCCTCCCCCCTCCCCCCATATAAAAAGGGCACGATAGTACAAGATTTGAATGCTCATTTGTATACTATAAATGCTTGTACTGCATTATGTTACACTTGTATTTTAATAAAGTTTTACAGTGTTTGTTTTGCACATACTTATCTTAATAATAGATTTCAGAATTTTTTTTTCTTTCTAAATTATAAGGGAGAGAGGAAATCGAACTTATGTTATCCATATTTTTTTTTCAATTGAGTTATAAATGTTTTGATGATTTACACAAAGCTACATCTTTACATAATTAAACATTAAATATATCATATTGAACTAATACTTAAATGCCTATTATTCTTTCAATTTTAGGAACAAAAATCAGATCCGTTCAAATATATCATATGAGAATAGTTTTAGTAAAATAAATTGTAACTAAATCTACATATAAGTCTAATTTTTTACTTGCAAGTACTTAATTAAGTCTTTCATGGTTTAACACTTTGCTCATCAATTGAATGTAAGTTTTACCTTTGTTGCCAACCAACCTTATTTTTATATCTATATTAGAATGTGAAAGAGTTTTATAATACTAGGTAAAAAGATGAGATATAAAAGATTATGAGCATGAATGTGTAAATATTAACATCAGGGCAATGTTAGATGTTGTATAGGCACAAGGGGTTGTCATCGGAACTTTGTGATCCTAGAACTTTTAAGATCCTATATAATGAAGGACGGATTAAAATTATTCATATAAAAATATTTACTTGTTATTATAATGTCTATGGGATGATTAAGTTTAAGATTCCACAACTAATTAGTACCATTAGATATTGGTGCTTTCCTTGTACGCGTAGTTCATATTGTTTGTCTTACTTTTAGCTTATAATTTTGTAAGAAGTATCATTCCAATTAAGCAACAACTCAATAATAAAAACACTATTCTAGGACAAACTAATAATTGAAATTTGAGAGAAACAAACATCAAATTGGGAAATATTGCAAAATATACCTAAATTTTACTCTCTTTTTTGCATTTAACTAATTGAAATTTTAAAGTGTCAACTCATAATATGGATTTTGTATATTTTTACAATTAATTATTTAAATTTTATCTATTTTTATAATCAACTGTTTGAATTTTACCCCTTTTATAATTATTTGTCTTATTCAGGTATTATAAATGGTAATAAAAAGTTAATAGATAATAAATTAATATTTTAAAACTAAAATAGATAAAGTTTATGTATTAAATATAATATTTTCCCATTTAGTAATTATATTATAGATTAATTGGATTATACATATAGTAAGTGATACGGACATCGTGGAGGACACAGGTTGACACACGGGTACAGGCACAGCCAAAGACACGGCCGTGTGTTCTAGCAGGATCCTCACAGAAGCTTACACGGGTTCAGACACGGCCGTGTGTTCAATCGGGATTCTCACAGAAACATACACGGCCTAGAGGCACGGCCGTGTATGCGACCGTGTACTGCGCTCGCCACATGCCCAAAAACATACACGGCCTAGAGGCACGGTAGTGTATGCGATAGGTTATAGAAGTGTATATCATTATTTATTTTCACGTGTACGCTTAGATTTTTCCCTTTTAGATATTTTATGGGGGACTATATATACTCTTTTGTCAGACATGTTAGGGTTACGTTTTATTCGTACTTTGAAATATATTTCGAGAGAGAATTATCTTCGTTTACCGTTGTACGCACCAGAGTTTGCATCAAGAGCTATTCTTTGTTGTGTGAAACCAATCTATATTCGGATTCGTTTCGTTTACGCTTCCCGCGCTGCGTCAGTTGGTATCAGAGTAAGGCAATTTCCTACGGAGATGTCGGTTAACGTGGTATTGATGGCGGTCGCGTCTCAGCCTTGATCGAGATGCGGAAGTCCAAGGAGCCAATCAATGGGCTCCGAGGGCAGTGGTTGAAACCATGGAGCAGAGGCTTGGGCGTGTAGAACAACGCTTGGAGGATCTGGTGGCGCGGTTTGACGCCATGGTGATGGACCACAACGGTCACAGGGGCGTTGTTGGAATCGACCGGGGTAGCAGTTGCTCGCGGCGGCCCTATCATGACTTTGTTGCCGGAAACCAATGGAATCGGATAGTTGAAGGAAGCTCTTCTGAGGAAAAGGAAGGCAACCCGAATAAAAAGGTTTGAAAGAGAGGGGGAAAAAGATTTCCCTTTTTCCCCCAAATTGGCAAATATCGAAAATGAGGTGAAAACTGCGAAAAACCCGCCGAAAAAATTGCCCCGCTTTTAAATTTTGTTGTTCGGTCCCAAAGAAACGGAGGTCTTACAGGAGAAGGTCCAAGATTTACTCGACAAAGGATTCATTCAAGATAGCTTGAGTCCATGTGGCGTACCAGCACTACTAACGCCTAAGAAGGATAGGAGTTAGAGGAATGTGCTTGGACAGCCGAGCGATCAACAAAATCACGATTGGGTATAAATTCCCAATACCTCACATTGAGGATATGTTGGATCGGCTGAGTGGAGCAGTAGTATTTTCCAAGAATAGATCTTAGAAGCAGATACCATCAAATTTGGGTCAGACCTGGGGATGAGTGAAGGCTGCCTTTAAGACAAAAGAGGGGTTGTACGAATGGATGGTTATGCCGTTCGGACTCAGCAATGCACCGAGTACCTTCATGCGCGTGATGAATCGGGTACTTAAACCATTTATAGGTCGGTACGCTAGTTGTATATTTTTGATGACATCCTAGTATATAGCAAGACTCGGGAGCAACATCTAGTGCATTTGAAGGATGTTTTGATGGTACTGAAAGAGAACAAACTTTATGCTAATCTCAAGAAGTGTGTGTTCCTATCACCGAGGTTGTTGTTCTTAGGATTCATAGTGAGTGGAGAAGGGATCACGGTGGATGAGGATAAGGTGCGAGCCATTAGGGATTGGCCTACACCCAAGACTATCACCGAGCTGAGGAGTTTCTTGGGGCTAGCGGGATTCTACAGGCGTTTTATAAGGCACTTTAAACACGGTAGTGGCCCCCTTAACCGAGTTGCTTAAAGAAAGGGCAGTTTCACTAGGACGAGGAAGCTGAGTCGGGATTCGCAATGCTCAAAGAGCGACTATGTAGTGCGCTGGTGCTGGCCTTACCGGACTTCGACAAACTATTCGAAGTTGACTATGATGCCAGTGGTGTAGGTATTGGTGCGGTACTCTCTCAGGAGAAGAGGCATGTCGCGTTCTATAGTGAGAAACTCTGCGAGGCCAGGAGGAAATGGTCACGTACGACAAAGAGTTTTATTCCGTAGTTAGAGCTTTAAGAATGTGGGAGCATTATTTGGTGGGCAAGGAATTTGTATTATATTCCGATTGTGTTGCCTTGAAACACCTGAGCAATTAGACCCGCATATGCAAAGACATGCACGCCAGATGGATACAATTCTTGCAGAAGTTTCCGTTTCTTCTGATGCATAAATCTGGGGTTCAGAACAAGGTGGCTGAGCACTAAGCCGAAGAGCGGATCTGCTAGTGACTTTGAGAGCAGAGGTGGTTGGGTTTGAACATTTTGAAGGAGCTGTATGAGATGGATGAAGATTTCGAAGCTATCTGGAGAAGATGCACCACTAAGGAACCCAATGACAGTTATTACGTTTTGGAGGGTTATTTGATGAAGGAAAACAACAATGTATCCCTGATCCTCCTTGAGAGAGAAGGTGATCCAAGATCTCCATGGAGGGGGATTAGCCGGCCATTTGGGGCGGGACAAAACACTAGCAGCAGTGGCTGCAAGGTATTATTGGCCCCAGTTGCGCAGGGATGTAAGTCGGATAGTGCAACGATGCTACATCTGTTAGACATCAAAGGGCCACTCTCAGAATACGGGGCTATACACTCCGTTACCCGTACTTGTAGAATATCTGGGAAACCTATCCATGGATTTTGTATTAGGTTTACCTCGTACCCAACGAGGTGCTGACACTGTTTTGTAGTTGTGGACAGGTTTTCCAAGATGGCTTACTTCATCCCATGTAGGAAGACGACGGATGCTCAGAATGTAGCTAGACTATTCTTTAAGGAGGTGGTCAGATTACATGGGGTTCCCAAGTCCATCACTTCTGATAGGGACACTAATTCCTTAGCCATTTCTAGAGGGACGCTTTGGTACATGTTCAACTCATCCTTAACTTCAACAAACACAACCCACCCATAAACCGATGGGCAAACCGAAGTGACGAACAGGACCCTTGGAAATCTGATAAGAGGCATCTATGGAGAGAAACCAAAGCAATGGGACCTGGCATTGTCGCAAGCAGAGTTCGCCTAAAAATAACTCGATCCACAGAACTACCGACAGATCACCTTTCTCAGTGGTTTATACCAAGGCACCTTCTTAAGCTTTGGACCTAGTTTCCTTACCCAAAGGTATGGAGACCAACGTAGCAGCAAAGCACTTGGCGTCGGAAATCAAAGAAAAAATTGAGAAAGTGAATGAGCGATATAAGAAAGAAGTCGACAGACATAAGAAGAAGAAGTTGTTCGAGGTGGAGACCCACTGATGGTGTTCTTAAGGAAAGAACGTTTCCCGTGGGCACATATAGCAAGTGGCAACCGAAGAAGTATGGGCCCTACAATATAGTGGCTAAGATCAATGACAACGCTTATGTGGTTGGCCTCTCGGAAAGCATGAGAATCTCTAAGACCTTCAACGTGTGGATTTGTCCCCATTCTACGAGGATGACGAACCCCTTTATCCAGAAGCGAACTCGGGGTCGAGTTCTTCCTTGGTGGGAGAGAATAATGCGGATATCGTGGGGGGCACAGATTGCCCCACGGGTACGGGAAACGGCCAGAAACGGGCCGTGTGTTTTGCAGGACCCTCCAGAAGCTTCAGGGTTTTCAGACACGGAAGGGGCCCGGTGTGTTTTCCCAAATCGAGATTTTCACAAAAAAACTTTACACGGCCTAGGAAAAAACGGTTGTTTTTTATGCGACCGTTTTACTGCGCTCCCCACATCCCCCTTAAAAAAATTTCCCACGGTTTGAGGCACGGCCTTTGTATGCGATTTGTACTGCGCTCGTCCGCCAAAAAAAAATTTTAGGCCTACAGGCCCCGGGCATGTATGGCCCGTATACTGCGCTCGCCCCCATCCCCAGAAACTTTCCCAGGGCCCTTTGAGGCAGGGGCCGTGTTTGCGATAGGTTTAAAACTTATATTTATTATTTATTTCCATTTGTACGTTTAGTTTTTCCCCCTTTTTTGATTTTTTAAAGGGGGAGTTTATACTCTTTTGTAAGAATTTTTGGGTTAGTTTTATTCAAAATTTGAAATATATTTTGAGGGAAAATTTTTTTCAAACTTTTTTAACGTTGTGCGCAACAGAGTTTGCATAAAAAAGAGCTTTTCTTTTTTGTTTTTAACCCAATCCATATTCGAATTTTTTTTTTGTTCTCACGTGTTTTCAGAAAAGTTTGCCCCCTTTAAAAAGTAGTGTGATGGCCCGAAGGTTTAAAAAAAACTTTTTCCTGTAAATTGGGTTTTAAACCCTTAGGAATCCGTAAAGAGTCCTAATTAATATGTATACTTGATTCTTGTTGAAAGAAAAAATAGAACTTAGTAGGTAAGTCCTAATGAGTCATTTTTTATGTTCACCAATTTAAAACTTTGTAATCATCTTCATATTAGATTAACTATTCAACTCATGTCGATTATCCAAATAATTATCAATACTTTCGATAGAAATTATCATTATACCTAGCCCAATTATTGTAGGATTATTTTCATATATCTATAAATATCATATACGTTTTCATTAAAATTGGATAGGTGCTTTTGACTCAATAACACTAAGTTGACTTCATTTAAATCCAACACAACAATATCACATCAAGCGCTTTAAAAGTTTGAAAGTCGACTATAGGAAATAAATTATACGTGCGTATTGATATTCATGTGTCACTTACAACTAATATTCATCTCTATTCTTTTGAGACCAATTAGAATAGCTATTTCTTTTATATATTTATATATATATATATATAAATAATATATATATATATATATATATATATTTCTACATCTTATCTATGAGACTCTAACTAAAAATCAAGTTATGGCTTAAAATAAGGTATATTGGTTTTTTAGATACATTTCTAATTTATTATTAAACATCATTTTAAATGTAATTGAACAAAATAATCAATATCATTTATCTATTCTATTTTTTAATAATTGCAAATTTCATTTTTCCCCTATTACATCATACCAATCAAAACTGCGTAAAGGATTTCATGGGTAGCCATTGCTACTAGTCATTACTTCATGTGCATTAATACGTATAAACCATTCGATCTAGTGTATGCATACATGCAACATCATATCGGGTCATATTTACACGATATAACTAGGTTAGTCAAGGTTGAGTTTATGACCCTTTTAACATCGAAATGTTTTTCGGCGATCCTTCGATGTTGTTAAGAGTCGAATTAATTATTATTTTTGGACAAATGCATCAAACAAAATAGTAAAAGCTATATGGCTACAAGCTATACGAGGACTATTGACTCCACTTTTTGTTAAAAATTTCTATTAAAGCAAAGCTTACTACGAGGATAGACTTTGACTTATATAGTACTCGCAAAAACCATGTCCTGACGAAGAAGGTATTCCTAGACTAGAAGTTTGACCATGAATGGACACAATTAAAAGAGACTAATGATGGTTGGATACACCAATGTGAGCAAATATTTTATATATTTTTCCTGGTTTTTTCTTTTCACAAGATATCTTTTATCTTTTTTTTTTTTTGACCGAGGAGTCCTGGATTATTCATCCTTAAACTTTGTGGAAAATTGCATTGTAAACCACGTGCAGTTTCGTTGAAGTTCATGATAAATTCATAAATATTAATAATCGTATATGTTTTCTAACATTTACGTGGACTAAACGCTTGCACCCGGACCCAGTTGTCGTTCCACATTTTGAACGTACCGAACAACGAGACCCTTAGACTCAAATTCGACCTTTTTCCTTTGGCCTTCTTTCTAAAGAATCCTTTGAAACTTCACATAGGATAAATACATACAAAGTTACTTGTGTTTGTTGGAAATCCAATAAGTTTTTTTTTTCCTTTAATTTATGTTTGACGAGAGCCATATACCCTTTTTTTTTTCCATTTGTATTCACGTATTGGATAAGTCTTCCCATTATCCCTTACTTCATGTCATTTAAAAGCATTGACATGTGTGGCTCTTACAGTCTTGAACTGGCATTCTAATATAGCAAACAAGAGAGTTATAAGTTTAAAAAATTTAATGTGAAATTGTTTAATAAGGCTGGAAATTTGAGTATCAAAAAAGCTATATTATGCTATTTCGTATGTAATCAGGGTACTACCATGTAATTGAGTATAGACTTAATTTATTCAAACCAATATTAATAATTCCCAAAAAAAAAATAATGGCCCATTATTGGAACCACAGTGCACCTTTACTTGAAGATTTTAAATTAGTAGTGTACCTTTGACACTTTTTTAATGCTCAAAAAGGGAGTTCAATTTTTTTTTAGGAAATGATTAAGAATACTCAATGCAGTTTATAAGATTATGGCATATATATTCATGAGATTTGACTATTAGTTTTGCAAAAAAAGAAAATATATATTATATATATATATTGTTATTTAAATCTTAAATAAGTTTGTTGTCAACAAAATTTTATCACAAAAAAATATTCAAATAAAAATTATGAGTACAACCAAAAAAAGAAACATAATAAAAAATATGAAGATTCGACAATTTTTTTTCTATGATGGTTTTGCAACATAATGTCATTAACAATAGCAATCAATCATTTAATAACCTACATTCCTTATCATAATGTCGATTGCCTAAAGATATTAATAATAAAGTTATGTGATTGTTATTATTTACTAATATTTTATGTGACAAGTTTGGAACATTTATAGTATTGACAATGTATTATTAATAAAGTAACTACATCTCAAAAGAAATTATTAGTAAATTATAATTTTTAATGAATGAAATTTAATATTATTAGACATTGTGGAAAAATAGAAAAAAAAATTAATAAAGAGAATGTACATCAAGTGATTACTATTATTTAAATCAATGGTTTATACAATAAGACCAAAATATTTATAGTATTGAAAATGTATAATATTTTATGGTGCACTATTAATAAACAGCTTGGAAGAACTTAATTAATTAACTATAATCTTTTAATGAATAAAAAGTAAAAAGCAAAAGATAAAAAAGAGAATATTATTCAAGTAGCATAAAAATAAATGTAACTTAAAGAGATAATGGTACTAATTGGAATTGAATCCATGAACTTATATTTGTGAAATCATGCACCTAACCATTTAATAATGTTTAACATCACATTGAAATTTTCTTTTTTAAATATGTATAACATGAACTATTTCCTTTTTTAAATAAATTTCAAAAATTAAATAAAATTTATCAATGAGAACTTAGCCAACAATCAGGCCACATCTTACACACGAGGACATATTGGTGTTTTTAAATATATTATTAATATTAAACTATTACTTCTCGTTTTTATTCCTTAATAATGTAATTTTATTACTACCTTATTGCATTTTGTAACTGGGACGTGCCATTAGAGTTGAAGAAGGTCTAAATCAAACAAATACTTGAGTGGCCAGGATGGCTAGCAAAATGTTTTAAAGAGTTTAATAGGGAAAAAGGTAGTATTTTATTTTAGATTTGAGTAATTTAATATTTAAAATTTTTTTGGAAAAAAAATTTTAAAATTTTTTTTTTCCCTTTTCCCCCAAATTTTTTTCCTTTTTTTTTTTTGGTTTTTTTTTCCCCCCAAAAAAAAGGGAAAAAAAAATTTTAAAAGGTTTTTTTTTTTTTTAAAAAAAAATTTTTTTCCCCCCCCCCCCTTTTTTACAAAAAAATTTTTTTTTAAAAAAAAATTTTTTTAAAAAAAAAAAAAACCCCCCAAAAAATTTTTTTTAAAAAAAAAACCCCCCCTTTTTTTTTTGGGGCCCCCGGGGGGTTTAAACCCCCCCCCTTTTTTTTAACCCCCCCCCAAATGGGCCCCCCTTTAGCCCCCTTTTTCCCCCGGTCCTTGGGGAAAATTTTTTTTTTTTTCCCCCCCCCCTTTTCCCCCCCCCTTTTTAAAAACCCCCTTTTCCCCCAAAAAATTTTTTTGGGGGGGCCCCCCCTTTTTAAAAAAAATTTTTTTTTTTTTAAAAACCCAAAAAACCCCAAAAGGGGGGGGTTTTTTTTTTGGGGGGGTTTTTTAACCGGGGGGGAACAAATTTTTTTTTTTTTGAAAAAAAAACCCCCCAAAAATTTTTAAAAATAAAAAAGGGGCCTTTGGAATTTAAAAAAAACCCCCCCCCCAAAAAAAAAATTAAAAAACCCCCCTTTTTTTTTTTTCCCCCCCCCCCCCCTTTTTAAATTTTTTTTTAAAAAAAAAGGGGGGGTTTTTCCCGGGTTTTTTTTTTCCCCCCGGGGGAAAAAAAAAAAAAAAAAAAAAAAAAGGGGGGCCCCCCCTTTTTTAAAAAACCCCCCCTTTTTCCCCCTTTTGAGGAAAAAAATTTTTTAAACCCCCGGAAGGGCCGGCCAGCCCAAAAAAAAAACCCTTTTTTTTCCTTCAAATAAAACTTTTTTTCCTTTTTTTTAAAAAAAATTTTTTTTCCCCCGGGCCCCCCCAAAACCCCCTTTTTTTTTAAAAAAAAAAAAAAAAAACCCCAAAACCAAAACCGGGGTTTTTTTTTTTATTTTTTTTAAAACCCCCCCCCCCCCTTTTTTTTTAAAAAAAAAAAAAAAAAAAAAAAACCCCCCCCCCCCCCCCCCCCCCCCCCCTTTTTAAACCCCCCTTGGGGGGGCCCCCCCCTTTAAAACCCCCCCTTTTTCCCCCCCCCAAAACCCCCCCCCAAAAAAAAATTTTTTTTTTTTTAAAAACCCCAAAAAGGGGTTTTCCCCTTTTTTTTTTTTTTTTAAAAAAAAAAATTTTTTTTTTTTTCCCCAAAAAATTTTTTTTTTTAAAAAAAAAAACCCTTTTTAAAAAATTTTTTTTTGGCCCTTTTTTGGGGGACCCCCCCTTTTCCCCAAAAAGGAAAATTTTAAAAAAAAAAATTTAAATTTTTTTTTTTTTCCCAAATTTTTTTAAAAAAAAATTTTTTTAAAAAAAACCCCCCCCCAAAATTTAAAAAAAAAAAAAAAAAATTTTTTAAAAAAATTTTTAAATTTTTTTTTTTCCCCCCCAAAAAAAAACCCCCCAAAAAACCCCCCCCAAAAAAAAATTCCCTTTTTTTTTTTGGTTAAAAATTTTTAAAAATTTTTTTTTGGGTAAACAAAAAATTTTAAAAATTTTTTTTTCCCCCCCTTTTTTTTCCTTTTTTTTTTTTTTTTCCAAATTTTTAAAACCCCTTTTTTTTTTAAAAAAATTTTTTTAAAAGGGAAAATTTTTTTTTTTTTTTTTTTTAATTTTTTTTTTTTATTTTTTCCCAAAAAAACCAATTTTTTTTAAAAAAAAAAAAAAATTTTTAAAAAAAAAAAAAAAATTTTTTTTTTAAAAAAAAATTTTTTTTTTTTTTTAAAAAAATTTTTGGGGCCAAAAAAAATTTTTTAAAAAAAAAATTGGGTTTAAATTTTTTTTTTTAAAAAAATTTTTTTTTTTTTTAAAAAAAAAATTTTTAAAAAATTTTTTTAAAAATTTTAAATTTTTCCCCCCCCCCCCCCCAAAAAAAAAAAAAAAAGAATTTTTCCCTCAAAGTTTCCTAAAATCATGCAAAGGGGTTAATGGGAATGTGGTTTTTAAAGGTTTAAGTGGTTAGTGGGAACATGGGAGTTGAGTTGATAAATTTGTGGTTTGTGGTTCCTAAAAATAGGGCCACCATACTTTCCCCTATTCCAACATTCTCCCCACGGTCCGTATACTTTTTTTAAACCAAAACCAAAGCCCAAAGAAAAAAACCGAACTGGCATATTTTCCCTTTAAATTACCAGTATATCTTCCATTTTTTACAATGTATAATTTTTCAAACCCTTTCCCAATACTTAATGAATAAACCTAACGTTTAAATTTTAGGTCCAAACTTTATTGATATTTCCCAAAAAACAAAATGTCACAACAAATATGAGAAATATCACTCTATGAGTTTCCTAAACATAATGGAACCAAGTCCCCCCAATTTGAAAAACAGATCCTTAAAACTTTGTGGTTTTCATGCCTTTTGTCAAAGGATCGGCTAACATAGCCGTGTTAATATACTGAATGACCACTTTGTTATCTTTAACACGTTCCCTTATGGCCAAATACTTTATGTCGAATGTTTGCTTCGACTTTCCCCTTTATTATTTTTTGCCCTAAAGACTCACGATTTTCACAATACATCCCCGGCTTAGTATGAACCACAAGTCAAGCCCCCTTTGAAAACTCTTTTAACCATACACCGTGAGGTCCTCAAAAAAACGAAAAGAACTCGCTTCCAAAAAAAAGAAGTACATTTTAAAATCTGCTTGGCATTCCCATGAAATGGCTCCACCGGCTAACATAAAATGTAAAACCCGATGTTGATTTTCAGAATCAAGCATCCGGCGAAGTCAAATCAAGTAGCCAATTACTTCTAAAAAATCTGACCGTTTGTACATAAGCATGTAATCTTTTTTTCCCTTGAAGAAATCTCAAGACTTTCTTTGCAAACTTTCCAGTGGCAAGTCCCGGATTTGACTGATATCTTCCAACATTCCAACAGCAAATTTCAATGTCAGTCTAGTACAGACCTGAGCATACATTAGCTTTTCCAAAAACTGAAAACTAAGGAAGTTCTTCTTTACTTCTTTCAAACCGTTTTTAGGGCATTGGTCCAAATGGAGCTTATCACCCTTCCGATAGGAGCAACGCTAGGTAAAACAATTTTTCATCCGAAATCTTTCTAAAATTTTGTTAATAATGTTCTTGAGATGACCAAGATTCCTCTATGTCATCCGATGAACTTAATCAAAAAATGAGAGCATCACCCATATCCTTCATATCAAAATTTTTAGAAAAAAATTGTTTCCCCACCCCAGTAACATACCCTTTATCTTTTGATGCAAGTAGGAATCATCCACTATAGGATAAGAAAAAAATCTTACTCCCAAAACCCTTTTTGGGTAATACATTGATCCATATTTTCCAACGAAACCAAATGAAGAATGACATATGAAATTTTAAATACCTTTGAGGGGAGGCTTGTTTTAATCCATAAATGGATTTCTTTAGCTTGAAAACCCAAAAGTGACCCATCACTAAGGAAAATCCTTCAGGTGTTTCATATAAACCCTTCCTCTAGATTCCATTTGGGAAAGCTTTTTTCACATCCTTTTGTTGAAAACCAAGATCAAATTGAGCTACAAATGAATTTATGCGTAAGGAGTCTTTCCGGGAAAACGGGACTGAAGGTCTCGTGTAAAAATTTCCCTTCACCGAGTGAACCCTTTAGCAACAAGTCTAGCCTTATGTCTTTCAATGTTGCCCAATGAGTCTCTTTTAGTTTTAAAAGACCTATTTATTACCTATGGCTTTTACACCGTCGGGCAAACGGGCCCAAATCCCAGACTTCATTACTCTTCATAGAATTCATCTCATCTAACATAGCATTATACCATAAATTTGACTCATCACAATTCATAGCTTCCTTGAAAAAACTCGGGATCATTTTCAGCTCCAATATTGTACTCAGATTCTTGTAAATAAACAATAAAACACACTAGGGATTGCTGATCTCCTTTCTCTAGTAGATCTCCTTAAAAAATGGGACAACATTTTCTTGTGGATCATGTTGCTCAATCATTTCTTGATTTTGATCTACTATGATTTCCTCACAATCTGTGGATTTTCATTGATTGGTTGTTCAACTCCTTATTTGAACTCGAGGATGTTGTGAACAACAACCAATCTCTCACCTGATGTGGAAGGTAGATCTTGCTCATGAACATGTCTTGAATGATCACTCCCATTTATTGAGTCATTTTCAAGAAATTTTGCATTTCTTGATTCCACAATCCTGGGAGTGTAGATGGACAATAAAATCTGTATCGTTTGGACTTTTCGGCATATCCAATGAAATACCCACTTATAGTCCGAGGATCCATTTTCTTTTCTTGTGGGTTGTAAACTCTAACTTCAGACGGGCATCCCCATACACGCATATGACGCAAACTCGGTTTCCAACCTTTGAACAACTCAAATGGTTGTTTTAGAAACAGCCTTGGTTGGAACTCTGTTTAATATATACGCAGACGTCTTTAATGCTTCAATCCATAAGGATTTAGGCAGTTTAGAGCTACTAAACATACTTCGCACCATTTCCATTAATGTTCGGTTTCTTCTTTCCGCAACACCATTCTGATCAGGTGAACCTGGCATGGTGTATTGGGCAACTATACCGTTATCTTGAAGAAACTTAGCAAAAGGACCTGATGCTTGTCCATCTTCAGTGTATCTACCATAATACTCACCACCTCTATCGGTTCTCACAATCTTGATTTGCTTACCGCATTGTTTCTCTACTTCAGCTTTGAAAACCTTAAAGGCTTCCAACCCCTTCACTTTTATGATGAAGCCATGTAGAGATACATTATCGTGAGTAATCGCTATAAAATGTGATAAAGTATTTCTGACCTTGATTATCCATATCTGGACAACAAATATCAGAATGGGTAATTTCTAATATGGCCGAACTCCCTTTTTGGCACCTTTTTTGACTTTTTAGTCTGCTTTCCCCTTTTTGCCCCGTCTATACAAGTACCAAAATCAGTGAAATCTAAAAGACTAAGTATACCATCATTCACCAATCTTTTAACTCTCTTATGAATATGCCTAGTCTACGGTGCCATAAGGTAAAAAAAATCCTCATTCATAACACATCGTTTAGTACCAGCTTGTACATTTCATAACATCATGAGTGGCATTATTATGTAAATTTAATAAAAAAAGCCATCCAATGAAAAACCATCCCCCAATATGATTGGGTTTAAAAATAAATCAAACCATTGTTTTTAAAAGTTAAAAGTGAAATTTCCCAAAAGGGACAAATTTTTGAAAATGAAATCAAATTCCTAGAAAAACTAGGGAAAAGAAGGTTTTTCAAGAAATTTAAAATTAAAGCCCCTCTTAATTTCAATTGCATGTCCCAAAGCTTCCACATGCGATTCTATCTTGTTTCCAGAAATAGATAAATCGCTCAGCTCCTACTGGTTCCGCAGGGTTTTTTAAACCCGCATGGAATTTGAAATATGGATTGTAGATCCAGAATCAATCCACCATGTGTTTTTCAATTACATCAACCATTTAGACTCAAAACAAACATATGAGACAAGTTACCTTTCTTTTCAAGCCAATTTTTATCTTGACACAGTCTTTCTTTTTTGTCCCTTCTTTTTTCAAAAAAACACTTGGACTCTTTCTTGATGTCACATTGGTTTGGGTTTTACCCTCCTTTTCCTTGACTTTTTCCCCCGGTTTTCCTTCCTTGAGTAACCATCATTGCATTTTCTCCCATCTCCAGAGTTAATCGGGCCTCCTCTTCTTCACACATGGTCAATAGATCATCTATTGTCCATTTGTCCTTATGTGTGTTGTAAGAGATCTTAAAAGGTCCATACTGTGATGGAAGGGTCGTCAGAATAAAATGCACTAGGAAAGCATCCGACATCTCAATCTCTAGAGCCTTCAAGCGATTTGCTAAATCACGCATTTTGTTGATGTGTTCTCTAACGCCTTTCACAGAAGTCAACTTAGCAGATGTGAACTTCATAATCAGGGTGCTAGCTAGAGACTTCTTAGAAGTCTTAAATTGCCTTTCAAGGGCATCTAGCAACTCTTTGACATTTTTATATTGATCCACTGAGCCACGGACATCCGCAGTGAGTTGCTCTTAATGAACATGATACTAAGTCGGTTAGACCGTTCCCATTTCTCATGAAGATCAAACTCAGCTTGAGTGCTTTCTTCACTCAGAAGTGGCTCATCCTTAATAGTGGCATAGTCAATGTCCAAACACCCCAAATGAAGAAGTATATTATCTCTCCAAGTCTTAAAGTTTTCACTTGTTAAAATAGGGATTTCTACTTTAGTATCAGTCAAAGGTTGCATAGCTGCAAACACAAACATGCTTAAATTCTTAATTTGAGACTATAACATAAATCATAATTTACCAATGCAAATCATGCAATAATGAATCTAGCGACATAAAAATTGCCTGTGGGCTAAATTTTTAATTCAATAAGATTCATTCCTTATAATAGACATTATATTTCTTTTACTTCATAATCACTTTATGAGATTCGTCCTTAATAAGGCTGTTGTGGCTATACCTCAATGCTTTATGGATCATCAAACAAAATAAATGTAAAGTCTAAACATTTCTTATGTGATACCCTATAAATAACTTCGTTCAATAGAGGCTGCTTTGGCTAAACCTCAGTCAAACAAAATTATTTTTATCACTTGAGATCAGATAAATTTCCAGGAAAGACGCATAGGTTAAACAAAAGGTCCCACTTAAAATCCAGCCTCCTTAGACAGAATTCGAACGAATTCCCAGGAAAGACGTGGAGGGGTCACATTTGTCCCACGATAATGTCTCCTTAGACAAAATTAATCTGACTCAATTTAGACTTTTAACTTAATGTTTTATGAAGTTATTTAATGTCTATAATACTAAATGTGATTTCTAATAAATAATCCAATCTAAATAAGGCTGCTGTGGCTACGCCAAAATTTATTAGAATTATTTAATCACAAGACAATTGCTATTGCTAAACATCATGCAATAACTCTAAATGTACTTAAACATGAACAATATATTGCATGCATAATAAATTCGAAACATACATACAATCACATACCAATTTAAGCACCTTGAACAAATACTAAAATTGCAAAATCCTAATGCAATTTCATTAACGATATTTTAAATAATTAACAAGCTAGTGTATATAAACCACAAAATTTATATATACACAAATTATTTAAAATAAATACGGAATTTAATAAAAAATAAAATTCCACAAAAGTTTTTCACAAAACTGTAAGTGAAAATGTTAAATAAAATTGACATGTTAAATTTCAGAAAAAATTATTTAAGAAAAATACTAAATATTTACTTTATTTCCAATTTAACATGTCATAAATTTTTATTTAAAAAAAAAGGATAATACTTGATGTTGGCAAATAAAATCCAACATTATTACTCAATTATTATACTTGAAAATTGAGTAAAATTAAGTACAAAATTAATAAAAAATTAATTTACACCATAAAACTCTAATTTAAAAAATTAATTTTCTCCAGAAAATTGATACAAATAAATGTATCATAAATTTGATAAAAATTTATCAAAACCAATTTAAATTAAAATTGAATTGAAAAGGGAGAAAATTAATTTTTCGAAATCGCAAGGCAAAGGTTTAATTACGGCTCTGATACCAAATGAAAGCCGTAACTAAATACAAACACATAAAATGCAGCGGAATTAGGAAAATCACTAACCTCTTGCCATTGCTTAATCCGGAGAGGAACAAAACGTCAAGCCCCGGAACCTTCAAGATCTTCAGAGCACTCAAAAAATTTCTCACAAGATGGTAATGTGTTTTTAATAAAATTTTCGTGCTCTGGGACCTTGAATCCATTAGCTATTTATAAAGAAACTTTCCATCAAGTTTCCTAAAATCATGCTAATGGGTTAATGGGTTAGTGGGTAATGTGGTTGATTAGGATTAAGTGGTTAGTGGGAACATGGGAGTTGTAGTTGATGAAGTTGTGGTTTGTGGTTCCTAAAAATAGGACCACCATACTTCCACTATCCAACATGATAAAATTATAAATATCAATGAGACAAAAAATTAGTTGTATAAAGTTTTTCGAATTTTACGTCGACTACTCAATCGAAGCCAGTTATTTATTCATTTTAATTTTTTGAATGGACTGAGCAACTAGACTGGACTAGAAGGTCTTATTTCTTCCATGGTCCTTTGCAACTTTAATATAGGATATATATACATGTGAGAGAGAGATTGCAGACGAGGTTTCAAATTTAATTTATATATAAGGAAATCTAAAATTTAATTTAAAAAAACGTCAAGGTTTGAAAAATTAAATATCCAAAAATGTATTCGGTGGTTTCTCTTGTAATTGGCTTACTACGTTGCCGTTGTCTGGTGCCATTGTTTTGTAATATGATGAAAGGATAACAGTGACACGATACTTACTTTATTATATATATATATATAGAAATCAAAGCGTATATCACTTATCTGATAAGTAAAAGTCTTAAAAGACAAATATATAGGACTCAAATTTGTACTGTTCTTCCAAAAAGCATATTTATTCCGGGTTATTCTTAGTAAGTTCTTATAAGGTTATTCTATGATCACTTTTATGTAAGTTTATAAAGGAGCACGGATTTAGAAATTTATATTTGTGTACTTTTTTTTTATGAATATCGTAAATAAGTTGAATTAAGATTATATAATATTAAGTTTTAATTTGAATTCAATTTGAAATTTTAAAACTTAAGCTTGATTTATATTTAATTAAATTTATAATTTTAAGTTTGAGTTCGACCTGAAATTATATTTTTTAAAATTAAACTTAATTCAATTAAATTTATTTATACTTAACTTATATAATTTAAAAATAATATTACTATTCAAACTTGACTAACATTTGAATTCAACTCATGAGTTAGTTGAACGAATATTTATGAAGTAACTAATCGAGTAATTTCGAGCTGGACTTAAATAATATTGAATAAGACTCCAATAATTTACAAATGAACTTGACACACTTGTACCCAACTTCTCACCTCTTTCCCATTTGATGACTAGGTCTTATTATTATATAATATACGTCTCTGTCGTGCTTTTTTATTTATATTTTTTGTCATTTTCTTTTTCAATTGTTGGCAAGTCAATTGACCTAGAACTACCGTAATTATACTTTTAAGTGTCGAGAATATCCCAATTCATGGAATGCGTTTTGGCTGTTTAGTCAAGTTCTTGCCTTTGGACGTCAGAATATGTCATTATGATTATAACGTTACAACATATAGTTTACTTTCCCGGTCGCCTCCAACAACAACGTTAAAAATATAAGACTCAGCTTGACTTTGCCTTGATTATTTCCTGAGGTGGATGATAGTTTTTAATTAGAATATACTTATGGAAAATTTAAGGATGTAATTATTTAAAAACGATTATATTGTATAATTATTTTTTTATTATAATTTTATCTTTTAAATATAATATAAATAAGACTCCATTATAATATGAAGCAACTATTGATAATATTAATATAGCTGTTAATAACTTGATATAGTTGTTGATAGCCATCATCAAATTATCAATAATTTATTTTAGTACAGTATAACATATCTATTTATAATATAATAAAGACTATTAATGATATAAAATAATCATATGATATAGTTTTTTTTTATGTAATTACACCGTAAAATTCCTTCACATAAGGTATTTGCTAATTTGACTGTCTTTATACTTTCCCAGTTGATCAAGGCCTGCTTTGTTGGGTTGACCGACTTGTAATTAGGGGTAAAGGAAATAAAGGACTCTCTGGTAACACGGAAATCTCATTTGATTTTTTAAGAGTTTATGAAGAGACAAGAAATGGGATAGCGGTTTCTAGGTAATGTCCCTTTAAAGTTGATGTATAATAAAACCGGTCACTTATAAGACTGATGTGCATTCCACATGGTTTTAAGGGACTTCAGTAAATGATATAGAAAGGGTAATTGCATATTCAATACAAAGCCAATGTATATTAATTTCATTATTCGTGAAGTATCAAAGCTTCTTATATTTTAGTAATATAATACTAATTGTTCAACAAGATGGGTTAAATTTAGATTATCCTTTTTAAAAGTTACATTATACAATAGTAGTTGCCAAAAAAAATAGAAAATAAAAAAAATAAAAGTTTCCCATAGTTGGATCTATGTGCCGACCACAATATGTGATTGATACCCATTACATTACGACGTGTACTCATACTCATAATACCGTATTCTATTAGAATTGATGTTCAATAGATTTAACAAATACATTTTGCATGAGAAGAACTATTTTACATTTTAGATAAATTTAATGCAATTTCAACATCGGAACTCTCCATTGCCAAATGTTTACGTTTGAGTTGGAATTTTCGAAATCTTTTTTATGGATAAAGCTGATAACAATACACACCAACGAAGATGAACATCATGAGTTTGGAACTCCAGGATGAAGATGAAATTGTTTTTTGAATTCCAATTTCAATAGCTAAATGTATTTTATAAATTTTGGTATATTCTCTTACTATGTCAAAAGCGAAAGAAACCCCATCCCTCTCTTTCATTTTTTTCACCCCATGTTGCCACATGGGAAGGGCATGGAGATGTTAAAAAGGGGATCCTATCAAC
This sequence comes from Laguncularia racemosa, assembly GCA_037954665.1. Lineage (NCBI taxonomy): Eukaryota > Viridiplantae > Streptophyta > Magnoliopsida > Myrtales > Combretaceae > Laguncularia > Laguncularia racemosa. The sequence continues at coordinate 22,726 of JBBMOL010001317.1, read as the reverse complement.
TTATTCCAGCCTAGGATAATAAGCTCATGAGCTTGGTTTTAGTTCACCATCGAGAAACAAAAAAAGACTTCCATTTCCAAGTTTAACTCAGATGTAGCTCGCCTTTTTTTGGGGTGTAAAGCAATGTCAAACCAAAATACCCAACAAGCATTAGCTTTCCCTAAAAATGAGGTGATCTAGCCACACCTTTTAGTATGACTACCTTGTTACGACTTTGCTCCAATCACTAGCCTTACCTTCAGCATCCCCTCCTTGCGGTTAAGGTAACAACTTTGGGCATGGCCAGCTCTTATAGTATGACAGGGGGTGTGTACAAGGCCTGAAAAATGAATTCACCACTGCATGGTTAATCGACAATTACTAGCGATTCTAGCTTCATGCAGGCAAGTTACGGCACGCAATCCGACAGTTCGTTATTTGATTAAATAAAGGTAAAATAAAATGGTCATTTCTCCCTTATAAAGCTATTATTATACTATGTTTGGTTGTGAAATAACCATTTCATAAAATTTCTATTGCTACCAAATAAAAAAATTGTTTCTATCTTAGGACCAAATAAATAGATATTTCTTAAACTTTTCTTGTATATTTCCCTATTTAGTTAATGGTATTTAGCCAACTGTCAAGTCATGACTTAGAATACTAGTATTGTAGTTTTAAATATATCATAATATCTTCTTAATCGATAATGCCACCAATGGTATATTAACTTTGTTCAATTTTATAATTAAATATTTAACTTTAAAAAGTCAATTTATTATCTAATTGACCTTTTTGAGGTTATTTATGCTACTTGTGATAACAAAGTTAGTTATTGTTATATGACATGGAAATCTCAACTAACTATAGGCTAACACGTAAATTTTAACATTAATTTGACATAACAATATTCCATGTAGATGTTCAGTTGGATTAATTAAGGGAGAATATATACATATATATCAACAAAAAAATGGCAAAGGCACCACCATGGTGGGTTGAACCAACGGAACCTCTTGTAGACCTTTCCCTTCTTCAAACCACCATAGTAATTACTAAAGCATGTGATTGCATTAGCTAGCTCTTATTGGCAATGGGCAACTTAGTGTTGTTGTTTATCTTTAGGAGGCAACAACAATAATGGTTTATGAAACTCTGAGAAATATGAAATGAGACTTGATGATTGATGTCTATTTCGATTAAATTGATACTAAAGATTGTATTTATACAAAACTAGAACTAGTTAGGATTAATCCAACCTAATTTTGTGTTTCAATTTTACCCAGAATGATGGGAGTTTTAAAGAGAAGTTTTTAGGTTCTTGGGTTCATGCTAGAGAGTGAGTGTGTTTTTTATTCATTTCTAGCTTAATCGATTTGAATTATTAATTCATTTTTTTGGCATTTTATTATGTAAAGATATCACATTAGATTTGAATCAATGGCTTGAGATTAGTTCAAACTTAAATTAGGTTAGATTTGAGTTTTAAAGCCCTAATTTTAAGTCTTCGAATCCTTTTCTATTGTTTTTTTTTTATGCAAATCCTTGTATTATTATAGTGCATGTAGTTATTGATCAATTTGTAAAAAAAAAAAGAATCAACTTGATCAGAATTCACATGATTCGATCAACTATTCCTTTACATCTCTCTCTTTCTCTTGCATTGGGCTATGCATGAATGATAAAGAAGATGAATAGTAGAAAGCGCATTTTCAAACATGCTTTTACTAGCTATTTCCCTCTCCCCTCCCTAAAAAAAAGCCATATAGGAATGAGCTAGCCTTCATGAGTTTTTTTAAATATATGAGAATATGTGCCACTCAATTATTCATTAAAAAAATTATGTTATCCAGTAGTAACAAATAATTTTAGTGCAGGTAGGATAAACAACTATGAAAAATTTGATCAAGTAGTAAATTAACTTTTCTTAAAGTTTACGTATTTAATTATTAAAGTGAAACATTGCTTATCGCATTATCCCTATCTTTAAATATAATTTCATATGTAACTAAATAAAAAAATAGTTATTATTAATATATTTTATTTTATAAGAATTATTATTTATATGGCTCACCATACAATTATTAGTGGTGTTTGATGTGGCTGTTCTATGTTCATTTTTTGAGAAATAGGATGTGCATGGGTATTTAGGATGCAACTTTTAAAATGTTCGATGGTCACTAATAGAAGTACCAAAAGTAATAATGATAATTTTTTTTATTAATATTATTTATATTTTTTATATGTTAAAAATTTTATCGATTATATATAATATTAAAAATATTCCACTTAATGCATACAAGTCCTTGAAACTTTGGCCAATTTTGTAGTTGGAGTCATGAGTTTTGACTTCTTATATTGTTGTTTCTACATTACATTTTATGTATTAGATGGCGTATAATAAATAACACATCTTTAATATTAATAAGGAACTTGATATCATTATATATCCCTGTACATTGACTTGTCTCTAATGATAACACTCAATTGAAATTTGATAGTGCTATTTGCAATTTTATCAATTTATAAGGATGACAACAATATCTCTTGCCAAATGTCATGTTAGATTTTCTATTCGAGATTGAACAAAGGTTGGGACATAAGTAAACCAAAAATTATGTAATTTTTCCAAAGTGAAATCATCAACTTGTTATAAGTAGATATTTAAATGATTCATTTCGATGATCCATTATTGATCCTCTATAGCTTTTGAACATCCGAGTTTAGTTTTTAAAAATTTATCATTTCAAGAACTAGTTCTAGCTAGTTAAAAAAGAAGAAGGAGTTTTAGAAGACAGACTGCTAGTTGCGAAAGGCTCTTATGGATAGTTCATAACGTGTTTACTGGGAATTAAGGCAAAGCCTATTTAAATCCTGCATTTTCTCTAATGGAAAAACAAATGGGATGGACTCACTCTTAATTTTATCATTTAATTATATGTATTAAATATTTATATTAATTATTATTAAATCTCTACTATTAATATATAAACTAATAATGAGGTTGAAGAATGATCGGTCTTGCAAAAACATGGCATGGGAGAATTTTCCACAAGAAGAAGTCGGAGCATGGATTATGTAGGTAGAGATTTTATATGCAATATGCCCATAGACATGAGGCCCACTATAAGGCCCAATTCGCGTCAATGCCCGAGCCCACCACAATATATTAGCTTTCTAGAAACCCCTTCGTCTTTCTTTTTCTTTCGCTTCTTCTTCACTGGAAAACCTCCATTTTTCTTCACACGCGTTCTTAGCTCCCTGCTTGGCTCGCACTGAAATCTTTTAATTAACCTTTTTTGGTCGGAACCTTTCGATTAATTACATTCGAAACATGGCGACCGTAATGCAAAAGATCAAGGACATCGAAGATGAGGTAATATTCTTTTTCTATTTATGTTTTTCTTTTCTCCTTAAAAACCCTATTTGAATCACCGTAGTCAGTTTTTTTTTTTCTGTCCGGTTATGCATAGTGTTTTGAAGCTTGGAGGGTTTATTTGGTCTCGATTTAATTTTGTGTATGTTGCTGATTCGAAAGAAGTCGTGGATTTTGGGTTTTTAGGTTTTTTAGGAAGTTTCTAGCATTTGTTAAACCATTATGAAACTAGAAATGAATGAGAAAGCTCAAGGAAGATGATATCCATGTAGAAGTTTTTCTATCCCGTTTGGTGTCTGCCCCAGCAATATGAATGAAAAAGAATAAAGTTCACCCCACATTAGATAATTATCATGTATGCTGATATGCAATTGCTGGGAATACGGACGAGACACAGAATGGACGCATGTGTGACCAATGAATAAGATAGAGGAGAAAGTTGTTTGTTACTTTTATTTATTTCTACAGGAAATTATGAATTTAAGTTGACTGTTCAAGTACAGCAGTATACAAGAGCAAGCTCAAGAAAGATGAAAAAGGGACTCATAGTTAATACAAAGGCTTCACAGACTCTAAAAGATTCCTAAGAATCATCACTGATGGAGATATGTTTCCTTCACCTAATTTGCAATTAGGATCGCTTTTGGATGTATGATAATAGAAGGATAGGATCAGATGAATTTGTTTAGGAGAAAGTATTGGCATTGCAATCAATTTTTGGCTGTTAATATCTTTTGAATGTTTAGGCTTGTTATATGACTTTTGACTTAATTAGGAGACAAAAAGTATAAATTTCAACTCTCTGTAATGAGTCTTAAGGTAGGAGTGTGGGAACTTATTAGTATTCTGTGCAATCACTGAAATCTTGTATTTACTGAGTTCTTGGAAGGTTTTGTCAAGTATTGCTGGAACCTTAGGAGCCCCCACCCGACCCCATACACACAGAAAAAAGGAGATCTGATTTGCAAGGTTATGCTGAATAAGCAATTGGTGCCAGTTCAGGTGGGTTAGAGATCATGAAATCAATTGCTTTTTCTCATGGCATCTGGCTTCTACAATTTAACCACTCCATGAAGGTAGGAAGAGCATAAGACAGGTGAAAAAAGGTTGTATGTAACTCTACAATGGTCTTCAGCAAGGAAATTTTAGACAAAAATCCGGGAGTAGGACCTTGTGGATTCATATTTCTGAAGAGTTTCTCCTCTTTAACTAATTTCAGTATGGAATTCCTCAAACGTGCCGATTTCTACTGATAAAAGATACTGCCACCTTCTACTTATACAAAACAAAATATGGTGATTTCTCCTGCCAATTTGTAATCTTGGTGGTGTGATAGTATATCACCTTGACTAAGGTTTATAAATGAGGGAAGTTTAGCCTTGAATCTGTTGTTCTTATTTTCTCAATGATGATCTAATTCTTAGCTGGATTTGATGGTATAGTATTGCTTTCCCTTTCAACTCATGCTGGCAATACTGCTTTTTACTGCTTTTAGCATGCATGGTCTGAGAATCCTTATATTTATGTTGTTTTCTCTGTTAATTATACAGATGGCAAGAACTAAAAGAATTAAGGCTACTGCACATCATTTGCGCTTGCTCAAGGTACAATCCCTTTCCTTTTCTCTTGAGTACCTTTTTATTTAATCTTAATGCATTGAATGGTTTTTATACATTTCAAAGGATCTTTTTTGGGTAACTTGGCAGGATCCACTTGTATTTGACAAAGAATATGCAACGTGCTATTCTGTATTGGTATCTATGATTGTTCGTCTCTAGCATGACAACTTGATGAAAATGTTCTTGCCTTGGATAATGTTTATCATTTGATATTTTGGGATATAGATAGGCAATGCCCACGAAAATTGAGCTGCTATGGTGAATATTTTTACATAGGCTAAACTTGCAAAATTACGAAGAGAACTTCTTGAGCCATCTTCTAAAAGGTGGTGGAGGTGGTGGTGAAGGTTTTGATGTCACCAAAAGTGGAGATGCTAGAGTGGGTCTAGTTGGTTTCCCATCAATTGGAAAATCTACTGTTTTGAATAAATTGACAGGAGCATTCTCTGAGGTGCGTTCCCTTTCCAGTTACTTGTACATGTTAGTTTTGAAGGTAACAATACCTGATAATAGTTGGTGTGCAATTGGTTCTTCTTCCCCTTCGTATTGAAACTCTGGTCAATTTCCTTTCCCATTCTCCTGTTCTGTTTGGCTTGTGAAAGTTATTGTATACTTTTCAGGAAGTGAATTTATTATTTGATATGGGTAACATTCATTGATCATCTTGATTTCTTGCTAGAGGATTTTTCTCTTGTGCTGTTGGTTGTAGACACATATGAACTTTGTGCTATGTTGTTTCTTTATCTGAGATTTGAATAAATTAGTTTAGAGCTTACTCTAGACATTAAGATAATTAACCATGAATAATTGGAAAGTGGAAAATTTTGGTAAGAAGATATGTCTTTTCCATTATAACATGTTAGGTTAAGTGTGGGTTGACCATATCCATCTTACTAATTGTACATCTTTCATTCAAAATAATTTGGATCATACATAGGGTAAAGTCATATGTGAAACTCTAGAGAGATCTTGTTGTCTTGTCTAGAGTTCTTTTTGAACATGCATGTCTTGTTGCATACATAGTGGGTATAGGATGGGAGATACATTTGGAGTTTACTAGTTCAGATGGAGAGTGGCGGTTGTTAATTTTAAACTAATTATTGCGAATTACATGAAAGTATTTGATAAAGGAGATGCTGGTTGCACACTTTGTATCAGAGAAAGCTTCTCCTTTGTTTTGTTGAAGGTCTTGTTTGGAAACCCTCGAAGAATGTGCAAATTCTCTCGGGATAATTGAAACGTAGAAATGTAAGTTTTTACAATCTTTGTAAAATAACTTATAACTATTGTAAATTTACTTACAGTAGTCATTATATATATTGGTTTTACTGGCTAATTAAAAGGATGGTGGGATAATTATCTCATTGAAGAACAAATGATCAACATTTTAACTGCTTACAAGAAAATGAAAATGGAACCAAGATTCTTGATGATAATAATGAATCGATTCAAAATGCTGTCAATACTTTAATGTTCTGTATTAGCCAATATTTCATAGGAGATCCTTTCCACATTAGGGATAAAACCCTAGATCTTCTATCTAACATGAAATGTAAATTCTTAAGAGAATTTCGTCAATACAAATACATTCTTCCAAAGAGTCTTACTTTGCAATGATTGTAATCAACCTTTCTGGAAAGAAAAATTCTTAATTGGTTTATCCAAACTCATAAGTGAACAAGTTAGGTCTAAGGTCCGGGAAGATTTTAATGGTGAAATCCCTTATGATAGTTTATCCTATGGAGAACTAGCCTCTTATGCTTATAAGATAGGAATAAACTTATGTACTACCATTAGATTACAAAAACAATTAAAAAATGAAAACCGTTTGAGGAACATAAAGTCTTGGAGATTTTTGTATCCAGTATGATCCATCATTTGTTTTTAAAAAAATCAAACAAAATGAAATGTTCATAATGTTCCACTAAAAAATCTTGGAGGAATTTTAAAAGAAAATATAGAAATTTCTCTAAGAAGAATAAAGAAGAAGAATTTATCAAGAAAGACAAGAAAAATAAATCTTGGAAGAAATTAAGATGTTACAAATGTAAGAAAATTGGCCATACAGCTAATTACTGTAAAATCAATGAATTAAACTTGATGAATACATAATGCAAGATATTTTATAGATATTTGCTGAAAATGATTATTCTTCTGAAAATAATAGTGAAGATGGAATTCAGATAAATGATATGAATCATCATGGTCATCCTCTTCTTTAAGTGATAATGAAATAAATGTTTTAACCAAGGAAGAAGAAGAAATTATTCGAAAATTAGATCAAATGACTAGTGAGAATGAAAAATTTGAATGGTTAAAAAATGTTAAAACTACAACTTCAATTACCAATAATTTACCTTATAATCTTAATGAGATCCTTGAAAAGGGAAATCAAAGAATCATAAATCAATTTCAATTTCTGATCTTCATAATGAAATAAAAACGCAAAAACAAGAAATCAAAGAATTAAAATCAATACAAATAAAATTGCAAAAGGAATTTCTAGAGATAAACAGAAAATGATTAGTAATGAGTATATAAATGATTATGATAATGAACTTTCCTTTAGTAAAACAATTAAAGAAAACGAAGATTATTTAATGCAACTTCTAGAAGTAACTACTAGGAAATGGATAGTCAATGTCACTATCAGAATTAATCATGAATTCATCTCGAAACTATGGTGCTATTTGATACTTGAGCTGATTTAAATTGCATAAGAGAATGGATAATTCCAATAATATATTTTGAAAAAACAACCCATTTCTTAGCTTTGCTTCCGGTAACAAATTACGGATTAATTTCAAATTATCCAATTCAGAAATAATAAAAGATACCGTTTCCTATAAAACTGTTTTGATTCTTGTCAAGAATCTAAAGCAAAATTTTATTCTAGGAATACCTTTTTATTAATCTATTAATAATGATTGTATTGAGACATTATTTAAAAAGAAAAAATTGTTTCAATTTTATCTCAAAACCACAAACCAAAATAATAAATGAACTCAAACAAAATTCAATTTCTAAATTAAATTGTTTGATCCAATGCAAAGAAAATCATTTAATGTTTCTACAAGATGACTTAGTCCTTCATTGAATAGAAGACCAAATTTCAAATAGAGTGATGAAAGAGAAAATTTTAAAATTACAAAATGATATCATAAAGACAATTTGTTTTAATAAATACCAAATGCTTTTTGGGATTGGAAATCCCATATTGTTGAATTACCTTATGAAAATGATTTTAATGAGAAAAATATTGATACAAGTCAAGGAGTGGGATAAGGTCTTTGATCGAATCTACTCACAAAGGAAACGTAGGAACAAGGATTAGGACGGCAAGGAGACCACGATGGGGAAGGCAGACAACAGGGTAACTCGCACCAGCAATGAGCATGGGTAGGAGACGTGCTGAACACCAACAACGAACGTGGGCAGCAAGAGTCATGGGGAACAGAAGATAAGGATAAAATAGGGAGTGGCAAGGCCCATGATCAGGAGCATCCTAGCTTGTATTTAAGGGATAAACGAAATGAAGGAATCATCTGAATTTTGAATAAGAAATCCCTTGTGAGATCTTGGGTTCTCTCTTAACGAGCCCTACCTGATAACAACCATAGGTAAACTAGGAAGGAAGAGCAACAAGCAAGCTCTAGAGCTGCTTACGGACACCTCTTAGACCTAGGAGTGATCACATACTTCCGCTGTTAACAAATATCTTGACGAAAGTAAGACCTTCGCAAATGAATAATGATGTTTTAAGATATTGCCAAAATGAAATTAGTGATTTGTTAAATAAAAGGTTAATTCGTTAGAGCAAATCTCCATGGAGTTGTTTTTGCCTTTTATGTTAACACAAACTTTGAAATTGAAACAGGTGTACGAAGATTAGTTATAAACTATAAGCCTCTAAATAATGCTTTGAAATGGATTAGGTATCCAATACCTAACAAAAAAGACCTACTTAGTAGGATCTACATGCTAAAATATTTCAAAATTTGATATGAAATTTGGATTTTGGCCCAAATTTAGATTAAAGAAAATGATAGGTATAAAACCGCTTTCACTGTCCCTTTTGGTTCGTATGAATAGAATTGTCATGCCTTTTGGATTAAAAATGCACCATATGAATTTCAAATAATAATGAATGAGATTTTTAATGACTATTCCAATTTCATAATTGTGTAAAATTGATGATGTGTTGATCTTCTCTCTTAATATAGAACAACACTTCAAAACGTGTAAAAGTCTTTATTAATAAAGCTAAACGAAACGGCTTAGTAGTGTCACCTTCTAAGATTTCTCTTTTCCAAACTAGGATTAAATTCTTAAGATTTGACATATACAACGGCACAATTACCCCAATTAAAAGGTCAATAGAATTTGCTTCTAAATCTCCAGATGAAATCAAAGATAAAAATCAACTTCAAAGATTTCTAGGAAGTTTAAATTATGTTGCAGATTTCCTTCAAAATCTTAATATTTTATGCAAACCTTTGCACTAAAGGTTAAAGAAAAATCCTTCACAACGGTCTAATTTATACACAAATGTAGTCAGGCAAATCAAAGAAAAAATTTAAAAACATTCCATGTATCCATATTACAGATCCATCTCTTCCTAAAATAGTGGAAACAGATGCATCTCACATTGGATTTGGGAGAATCCTTAAACAAAAACAAAATGGAGAAAGAATACATTGTCCAATTTGTATCTAAGCACTGGAATGAATGTCAAATGAATTACTCGACAATTAAAAAAAGAAAATTTGGCTATTGTTTTAACTATTTCCAAATTTCAAGAAGATCTGTTAATAAAAAATTCCTTTTAAGAATTGATTGCAAAGCAGCAAAAATGTTTTATAAAAGGATGTTCAAAATATTGCTTCAAAACAAATTTTTGCCAGATGACAAGCAATTTTATTTGTTTTTGATTTTGAAATTGAACACATAAATGGATCTTCAAATTTTCTTTCTAATTTCCTCACTTGTGAATTCTTGCAGGGAGATGCCCCCCAAAACAGACAAAGGAAAGGGGAAAGAAATTCCCCCTAAAAGGTTTCACCAATGTAAGGTCATGGCTTGCTGCCACGGCCCCAAAACCTTCTAATATTTTTTGAGAATTTTAATTATGTTCCTTATGATAATTTCAAAATAATTGAAATTTTATGAAAAGATTTTAAGTGAACAAAATCAATTTCATTTAAACATTCGAAATCAATTACTCAATTGCCAGAATTCATAAGGTTATAAACCTTAATGAATGGCCTGGCCATCCTACCAAATGCATGAAGTTCCAAGTAAACCCTTTGGACCCTCTTCCTTCGTACCGTAATACTTTTAATTACTAATTATAAGTAAGCATGGTGGAATGCCTTCTACTAAATGAATAAAAAAGATCACACACTTGGCTTATTTTTTGTGAAAAATGTTCCTCAAAAAACCTTCCTTACAGGTTTGCACACTGGTGGGATGAATTTGGTACCACCAATGAAATAATTCATGAGAATGCTTGTAATGGATTTAATACTTTCATGAAGAATTATGTACTAAGTGCCTATGCACAATCATTTAACAAAATAATATTGTTCTTTATGCACATCAGCATTTCCTGGGTAATGACATGATTTTATGAATCCCAGAAAGATAATGGAACCAACACCACCATACTAATAAGGCGATTTAAAGTTAAATGGTGGGATGAATTTAAAATGTGGAATAAAGTTGAAGAAAAAACAATCCTTAATTGGATCAGGAATAGGCCAACTTATATTCCTACAAATGTTAATACATCATAGACTCCTTTTCTTCATGATAAAGGATTCTTAATGTCATCATTGGCTAGCGCAATTTCCTCAAAACAAATGAAACAATTACTAGAACAAGCTTTGGTTGGTTTGAAAGAATCTAATGATGAGACCTCCACTTAATCCAGTTCTCACCACAGTGGAGATACCAATGAAGACGATTGCTATGGGATAGATCTAGCGGATCCGTAATGTATAGAATAGGAATTACATAATGTATTTTCAGTGTAACAAATTACATATTGTATTTTCAATGTAACACAATGGGACACATGTAAATCACTATGCATAAATGTAACAATGCATGGGTAAAAACCCACCAAAAGTCTCTTGGATTTTACTGTCTTCTATAGTAGAATTCCCCAAAAAAAAAAAAAAAAACAGTACTTGTCGGCCACAAAGTACTGTACACACTTTCTATATAATGTCCTCACTTGCTACAATGGGGGACAGGAAAAATTCTTCCATCTTTTCCTCTTTCTTCAACATCTCTCCTCTTCTACCTCTCTTTTTTCTCTCCTCCTAACATCTCTTCATTCTCTTTTCTCACCAAGCATAGAGAAACCTTCATACTCATCTGTACTAAAGGTACTCTTCAACATCTCTTCTCTTCCACCTCTCTTCTTTCTCTCCTCCTAACATCTCTTCTATTTCATGCCTTTATTTCATGTCTTTAATGTTTTACCTCTGTGTATGTTCCAATGATTCTAATGTATTTGTAACTATGTTCATGTTATAACTCTTTAATATGTTAATGTTTTAACTCTTTTATATGTTTATGTAAGATTTTTATTGGTACAAAAGATGTCTTTTTATGAAACGTCTTTTCAAGAGAAGACTACAATTCTTAATTTTGAAATGAATGCTTTATTTGTGGTCTTACTAAACTTTTTGCTAATAAACTCAAAGAAAGAACAATTAGGGAATTTAATGTTCCAATAGGCTTTCGAACTTATGGTCAAATTCTCATAGCCATTAGCGTTGAAAGATTAAGTTTATGCAATGATATGAAGCTTAAATCTAAAATTTCAAAAGAGAAATCCAGTCTCAGAAGAGAACTAAGAGATTTTTGTTATTAATACGACTATGAAAAAATTCAAGCTCTTCCTCAAAAATCAAAACAAAATCCAAAAAGGCCAAAAGATCTTTTCAAAAATCAAAAGATTTTGATCAACGAATCAAGAGAAAAATTTACAAATAGTCAAAAAGAGAATAGAAACGCTGCAAATTTGCTCTCAAGGGCATATCACCCCTAATTGTTCAAAGTCTAAGAAAATTCATAAATTAGACATTTCTGGGGACATAAAAAATGAACTATTAAAAATTATCAATGAAAGTTACTATGAAGCTTGTGATTCCGGTCTAGAAGATATTTATGTTTGAAATATGTCTGATGAATCAAGTTTAGATAGTCATCAAAGTAGCGCGACTACTGCTCTGAAAATATTTGTTCATGTAAAAAAAAAAATTATGGTCATTACAGAATAAGAACAAGCATTGCTAAGGTTAATTAACGCAATGCTCAATCAAAAAGAAAGAGAAGATTATTTAAGAAATCTAGGATTTATCAAAGATTCAAAAATCCTATTGTCCAAAAAAAAATAAATTAAAGGGCATTCAAAAGAAGTTTAAAGAGGAAATTTGTTTAAAAATTTCCGAATGTTTTCTATTTAAGAAAAAAAATATGGAAAAGTTACCATATTTTAAAGGCTTTTAGAGGAAAAAATCCCTTTTAAAGGGGAATATTGAAAAAAAGGAAAATTCAAGATTTGTTTTAATAAAAAATAGTAAAAATGCCCAAAAATTCCCCTTTGATCATGTTCTGCCTTTTATTTTTAAAAATTTATGGAATTAGAATGGGGAGCACCTTGTTTAGTGATAATTATAAATTTTAAATGCAGTACCAAGGATTGTTATCCAATCCTAACAAAAAGATTTGCTAAATAGACTTTTTGGACAAAGATTTTTCAAAATTCAATTGAAAACTAGCTTTTTGGGAAAAATTAACGAAGAAAGTGTAAATATAAGACAACCTTTAAAGTTCCTTTTTAAAATTACAAAAGGAATGTAAAGCCCTTTGGACTAAAAAATTGCCTTTGAATTTCAAAAAGTCATGAATGACATTTTTTCTCCCTATGCCAATTTTTCAATTGTGTATTAGTGTGTTTTATTTTTTTAAAAAGTATTGATCAACCTTTAAACTCTAGAAATTTTCCCTTAAAAAAAATCACTTGAAATGTATTGGTTTTTTCCTCAAAAAAGATGAAGTTTTCTAATCTAAAAATTAAATTTTTAAGAACGAAATTGTTCATAAAAATTGATATAGATTGTTCTCTGAAAACGGAATCAAATTTCCCTTTTCAATCAATGCAAAAAAAAGCTTTAAAAATTTTTAGGTGTCTCGATATATGTTAGATTTTTTTTCCAAATTTCAAAATAAAGTGTAAGCCCTTTTCTCAAAAGATTTTAGAAAAATCCTCTAATTGGTCTTGAGATGACTTGATTGTTTAAGAAATTAAGAAAGAGATAAAAAAACTCCTCCCTTTTTTGTGAAACTAGTTTAATTCAAAAAACTAGTAGAGCCCAAGCTTAAACGAAAGATATGGGGGGATTTTCAAAAAAGCTAGTCAAAGGTCAATAACAAGTAGTTTGATACCATTTAGGTATTTGGCAAAGGGGTTAAGAAAATTATTCGATAGTTAAAAAGGGAAAATTTTAGCCATTGTATCATTATTTCAAATTTCAAGATGTTTGTATAATAAAAGTTTTTTATTAAAAGTTTATTGCAAATTGTTTAAAAATTTTAGTTAAAAACTAAAAAGTTTGTTTGAAAAGAATTTTTTCGATGGAAAGCAAATTTTTTTTGTTTTGATTTTTAAAATCGGATAAAAAAGTAGATTCCAATACTACCCGACTTTTATTTAAAGAAATTTTTAAGGAAACCATGGTTAGCCCTTCAAAACCAAAATCTAAAGTAACTATGCCATGAAAATTGCTTTAAGAATCCACTAAAAAAGGGCCCGTTTCCTGCCCCATCAATTATGTGGTGTGTTAACCCCAAATTTCCCCAAGTTAGTAGACATCATTACAACATGTAAAACGATGTTAAGTGAAAGAAATTTGTGAAGGTTCTGTAAAAGCTTATTCGCAAAAAAACCGGAATGTTCAAAATTTTTTGTAAAAACCAAACCCCATCAATGTTGCTCAAAATTTATTCCCAAAGGATTTTCGTTTTTTTCCATTCACCCTAAAAAACCGATTTTTTACGAGTTATGCTCGTAGAAACCGAAAATTGAAGTCACTATATTAAAAATTTTGAAGGTCACTTATTCTAAAATAAAAATTCTAAGGTTCTTTTTCAAAGGAAGGAATAACCCCCATTGCCCCCAAAGAAATTCATAAACTTTCTTTCCCACCAATTTTCAACTATTACGAATTGATGCATGGGAAAATATTTTTATTACAAAAATTTTCCCATTTGTGGTTTGTTCAATTTAAGACTATTAAAGATAAATTTCCAATGTGGTTTCTTAATGGTTCAATTATTTTGGCCCAGAAAAAAAATTTACCCATAAGAAATTTTTTAAAGGTTTAATATTTCAAGGATAATAAGGATACACTTCTTTTGTTAAGGTTTATTATTTTGTTAACATTCAACCTTGGTGGATTATGACTTAGTCATATGTCCTGGGGAAGGAAGTTAAAATGTCAATATCAAATGGTTTACCTAGTCAAATGGGGGGAAAAATTTTAAACAACAATTTAGCTTGCCTCAAGAGGGTTCAAATTTTTTTGATAGCTAGAAAAAGTATGTTTAAAAATCTGCTTTTCTAAATAATAAAATAAAATAAAAGGATTTGGTAGGGATGCCCAAAACCTGTAAATATAAACAAAAAATACTAAAATGTTGCTTGCTTTTGCTGAAGAGAAGAAAAAGAAGGGTTGATAGCGGCAATTTTTGTATCAAAATAAAGTTGATTGTAGGAATAGATATTCCTAACAGCCCTTTAAAAAAAAAATTTTTAGTATTTTGGGTAGCTCAAAGACCCACAAATATTTAAAAAAATTGGCTAATCAAGATGGGATATGAAAAACCTTTGTTTTTTCTTACTGTTAAACACGACCCTACGGCTATATTCAAAAGTTGACTCTTTTTAAGTGCATGAAACACTGTTCAATCACTTTTAAAAAAGGAAGATTTACATTTAATCATTTTTTTAAAAAGTAGTCTGGGATAATTTTCATTCAAAAGAGGAATCTTGTGATGATTTTTTTCCCCTTTGTAAAAAGTAGATTATTATCAAAAAATGGATTTAAAATTAAATGCTCTAAGAAAAATTTATTAAAAATAAAAAAGGATGCTAAAAATTTTCGAAGGAGGTGAGGTAATTTGAGAAAAAAACCCCCAAAAGCGAAAATACCCCAAAACACCTAAACCTTTCCTTTATATCTTTTTCCCCTGCTTTGATTTTTATTACCTTTTAAAGATTTGAAGCATTGTATAAAATCTTCTGTATCAAGATATTTGTAATTTTTTCTTTTAAATTATTATTTTCATTGTTTTTTTTTTAATTTTATATCTTGTTTTTTTTAAATATTTTCATAAATTGGTGTGTTTTCCCCCTAATAGAAATGAGAGAAACACCCTTTTAGAAAGATTGGATACACATTTTAAATTTTAAAAATTTTAATCTACCTTTCTAAAAGAAATTTTGTATTTTGACCCATTTAAGATGGCAATTGGACGTTTACCTTCTTAGAGGTCTAGCAAAAAAGGTTCAGAGCCCTGTTATGTTATTTTAGGGGGAGAAGGGGATAGGTTAAAAATTTACGTTGTTGAAAGCCGTTGTTTTTGTCCAAATATTAATGCAATCACCCGTGTTTAGAGATGTGGGTTTGGCAAATATTTTAGTTTGAATGTGTATCCGATCCACTGAGGGGGTTTCTTTACTTCATTTTGGGGGAATTCACACCCGGGTTATGAAAATGAATTATAGAAAAAGAAGAAAAAAAAGGATAAATAAATGAGAGAAAGCGTATGAGAAAAAGATAATTATATTTAAAAACTTAAAAATTTGTACAAAAACTTGAAAACTTGGAAAATGGTAATAGAAGATTTTAAAGGAAGGTTTTTGGTGTGTGAGTGTTTGAACTCATGTTTTTTTTCTTAAAAAGCCTCTGCCTTTTTTTGAATTTTGAGCATCCTCTTATACCCGAATAAATTTGTGTTTTGTTGGAGCAAAAGTCTGTGACTTTGGAATTGATTTTTCCTTTTTAAAAAGAGGGGACAAAATTTCTTTAAAATTCGCCGTGGGATAAACAATTGTAAATCGTGATCTTTCTTTTGAAAAAGGGTTGAAGTGTAGTGCAGTATTTGAAAAGTGTTAGCATTTAATAGTAGTGCCCAAATTGGGTGAACCGTGTTTTAATAGTAAGAAAAACAATAGTCTTTTTATTGGTTTCTTGACATTTGGTTTTGAGAATACTTGCAAAAATTTAAGATATATATTTTTTTTATGGGCTGTTAGAAATATCTATTCTATAACAGTCGTCTTTATTTTGATACAAAGAGTTGCTGCTATCGAATCCTCCCTCTTCTTCTTCTTTAATAGAGAGTCTTGCAG
The DNA here is from genome assembly GCA_037954665.1 of Laguncularia racemosa. NCBI lineage: Eukaryota > Viridiplantae > Streptophyta > Magnoliopsida > Myrtales > Combretaceae > Laguncularia > Laguncularia racemosa. Next base: position 6,324 of record JBBMOL010001317.1, on the reverse strand, counting down.
CTAGTTCCAATATTTTCTATTTATATTGGTGAGGTTCAGATGTTCTCGCCAGATCGACTTGAATTTTGGTTTTGTTATCGAGAAAAAACAAATTGTTGAACATGATCTTTTCTAGGTTGATCAAAATGAGTTTGACTTGTCTTGAGGCAGGCCAAATTGGTGTTGAATTTGTTCCACCAATTAACTTGGTAAACCCGTTTAATATTGAGCATTTTGAACTTATCTGCCTCTAGAACATATGACCAGGTCATAATCCATCCAAGGTTGAATGTTTAGCGAAATAGTAAATTCTTAACAGGGAGAGGAGTGGCCTTATTATCCTTGAAATATGGAGATCCTTGATAAATTCTTCTGGATAAATTTTTTCATCTGGTCCAAAATAATTGAACCATCGAGTAAATCACATTAGGAATTTGTCTTGAGTAGTCTTAAATTGAACAATGCGCGAATGAGAATCATTTTTGTAATAAAAAACGTTTTCCCATGTGTTAATATAGTCATTATAGTTGGAAAATTGGTGGAATGAAAGATTGAGTAAATTTCTTTGGGGTGAAAGGGTGTTGATTCCATTCCTTTTGAGAAAGAACCTTGAGAATTTTTATTTTAGAATAAGTGACCTCCTTTTGAGAATTTTGAATATGATGCTGTCGGTTTCTATGAGTATATACTCGTAAAAAATATGAGTTTTTTGAGAATGAGATGGAACAAAATGAAAATCTTTTGAGAAGAAATTTTGAACAACATTGAGGGAGTTGGTTTCTGCAAATTTTTTTAAACATTCAAGTTCTATTGCGAATAAGAGTTTTGTAGGAGACTTTATCGAGTATTCTCACACTTGAATATGTAGTTTGAAGAGTGTCGTAATGACAGGATTGCTAAGCCATGGGAATTTAGGATTAATAGCACTGGCATAAGTTGATAGAGCAAGTAGACTAGACTTTGTTGTTAGAGTTCTTGGAACAATCTTCATGGTATAGTCGGCTTTAGATTTTGGTTTTGAAGGGTTGGCCATGGTTACCTTGAAGAAATTCTCTAGATAAGAGGTCAGGTAGTGAGTTGGAATCTCCTTTGATAAATTCGATTTCGAAATCGAAATTTATAAAATCGCTTGCCTTTGGTAATAATTTGTTTTGAAACAAGATTTTTAACATCTTTAATTAAAATTTCTCTAGCAGATTTGTAATAAACTCTTAATAAAAAGCTTTTATTATGCAAATCATCTTAAAACATGGTAATGCATGACACAATGGTTAAAATTTCTTTTTTAACTGTTGAATAATTTTCTTGAGTGCCTTGCCAGATACTTGAATGGTAACTAACTACTTGTTCTTGACCACTAAGCTGTTCAAGAATCCCTCCATATCTTTCATTTGAAGCATCGATCTCTACTATGATTTTTGAATTAGGATCTAAGATTTCTAGACTAAGGAAGAGATTTTATTTCTTTCTTAATTCCTTGAATAATCTTGGTCATTTCTAGAGACCAATTAGGAGGATTTTTCTTAACTCTTTTGAACAAAGGCTTACATTTAACCCTAGGATTTGGAATAAAATTTGATACATAGTTGAGACATCCAAAAAATCTTTGGAGTTGTTTTTTATCTTTGATTTGATTAGGAAATTTACTTCCAAATTTTATAGAACGATCTATAGGTTGGATGGTTCCATGAACTATTTTATGTCCTAAAAACCTAATTTTGGTTTGGAACAAGTTAATCTTTTTTGGGAAAACAACTAGTTCATTTCTTTGATAATCTTAATGAAAATTTCTACATGTTTATAGTGTTGAATAATAGTTTTGGAAAAGAGGAGAACATTGTCTATGTAAACTATTGAGAAGTTTATATGTGGAGCAAAGATATCATTCATTATCCAAAAGAAACATTGAAAGCTGTTTGGTGCTTATTGATTTCTTCGATTTGAATATGCCAAAAGCTACATTTCATATCAAATTTGGAAAAGATTTTTGCTCTTGAAAGCATATTGAGCAAATCCTTCTTGTTAGGTGTATTGGACACCTAATTCATTTGAGCACTACGTTTGATGGTTTATAGTTAATCACTAGACGGGGGGCTTGACATTCTAATTGAGCTTGATTTTGAACATAGAAGGTAGAACATGAGTATAGAGACTTTGATTTTCTTATTAGATTTTTATTGAGTCGAATTTTATTTTTACAGTATTCCAATAATTCTTGGTTCATTTGAATAGGTCTGGCTTTAGTAGGGATTTTATCCTTTGTAAAGCCTTCAACATGTGATAGTTTTATTATATGTTGTTTTCTTGATCAAAAGGTGTTTGGAATTTCAGAACATATTTCTTCTTCAAACTTCTTTTGAATAGCTTTTGATTTTCTATTGAACAGCTTTTGATTCTAGATTTTTGACAATTCTTTTGTCTTCTAGTTTTTCTTTGAGAAAATCTATTTGTCTAATCTTTTTAGTTAATTTTTCTTTGAGCAAGTTTACTTCCCTTTCTTTAGCAACAAATAAAAATTTGAGAAATATTCTTTTCCCCTTAACTTCATATTCTAATCCTTGAGAAGAGATGTAAAATGGATACAACATAATTAGGAATGGAGTTCCTAAAATCATAGGATTGTTCATGTTTTTGACCAAGTTAAAGTGTTTTTGAAGTTAATGTCGTTTTAAACAATTGTTGCTTTTGATAATTTATGTATTTAATCTTGATTAGCTAGTTGTTAAGAGTTTTTCAGAAATTTTTTTTATGAAACTTTGTCGGAATTATTCCTTCTTAAATACAATTTTAGTCTGCACCACCATCTAAGAGTGAAACTAATCCTATTGACCATTCATTATTAACAACTAGATTAATTCTAATATACCACTTTTGAATTTGTATCTTTTCAATTATATTGATAAATTCTTGATCACTAATCTCTTGATCATTATTACTAGAGTTGGAATTACCACTTGAATTTTGATAGAGTTTTTCTTGAATTTTCCTATACCTTGCTTCTAGAATTTTTAATTCTTTCTTGAGTTTGTTTATCTCTATCAGAAGTAATTCAAGAGTTAAGGGTTCTTTTGATTTAAATCAACAACACATATTCTTCATTGAATAAGGTTTTTCTACAAAAGATTTAAGTCTTTAATAAATCCTAGATTTCTTAAATAATCTTCTCTTTCCTTTTGGTTAGGCATCATGTTAATTAACCTTAACAATGCTTGCTCTTCTTTTGTAATGACCATAATTTTCTTACATGAACAAATATTTTCAGAGCAACAATTGCTGCTTGATCACTATCTAAACTTGATTCATCAGATATATTTTGAGCATAAATATCTTCTAAACTAGAATCACTAGTTTCAGAAGAACTTTTATTGATATTTTTTAATAGTTCGTTTTTTATGTCATCAGAAATGTCTAATTTATTAATTTTGTTAGATTTTGAACAATTAGGGGCAATGTGCACTTTAGAGCCACATTTGTAGCATCTAATTTCACTTTTCGACTTTTTCATTTTGGATTTATAGTTTTTTCTCTTGATCTTTTGATTAAAACATTTTGATTTCTTAAAAGATCTTTTGGTCTTTTTAGATTTTCTTTTGACTTTTGAGGAAGGAGCTTAAATTTTTTTGTAGCCGCAATGATAACAAAAGTCTCTTGATTCTCTTCCAAGACCAGATTTCTCTTTCGAAATTTTTTATTTAAGCTTCATGTCTGCATAAACTTAATCCTTCAGTGCTAATGGTTGTGAGAATTTGACTATAAGTTAGATAACCTATCGGAACATTAAATTCCCTAGTTATCCTTTTTTTAACTTTATTAGCAAAGAGTTTGGAAGACCACAAATAAAGCGCTTTTTCCAAAATTGAGAATTGCAATCCTCTCTTGAAAAGACTTTTGATAGAAAGATATTTTTGTACCAACGAAAATCTTAAAGAGTTGGATAGGTTAAGTTTTAAAGGACTTATCTAGTTTTTTTCTCTATATTGATCAGAATTTCCTATGAAGTGTTTCATAATTGAATACAATAGTGTTGAAATAGCATCTTCTATTTGAATAACTTGACATTGATCATTATATATTTCTTTCTTAGTTGTTAAAATATAGATTTTTTCTTCATCAGTGAGATAATTTTCTCACTAACCTTGGAGTATTCTAGTAAATTTTATGATTAAACCCTGGGTAGTACTTTGATCAGTGTTTGCCATTTTGTTTGTAATCATTGGCTACTATAGCCATTTGATTGGCCAAAGGTAGCACCTGATATTCAGCAATGCCATCTATATTCCATTCATGTATGCCTTTCCCGCCATATACATTAATGGTATTGTAATCCCTTTCTTCAAACATGGTGTCTAGAGGAGATGGCTTAGGGTACCAATTCCTATGTTCGGATCTATGAGAAGTGGTTTTATATTTCTTGATCAATTGTATCAATCATCTTCAAGTTTTTTAGTTTGTTGACTAGTTCTTCTATTTTCGAATCATTTTTGAATTTGAAATTTTTTATGTTTTGATCAACTTTGAAAGAATAAGTTGGTTTGACAATATCTTTGACAATAGATTTTCCTTTATCTTTATTTGATTTGTCTTTTCAATGATCATGTTTTCAATTCTTTATGTTTGCATACCTATCGTATGCAAGGCTTGATTAGTATAATTATGTTGAGATCTAGTACTTGCTAGCTTAGAATTTTCTATTGAGGTATCTTTGAATAGAGCAGCTTTAACACTTGTTTCACCTACTTTGATATCCACTTCTTGAAGAGGTGGATGCATTGAACAAATGGGACTAGTGTTGGTTTCTCATTTCTTAATGACCTTATTTAGGGTTTGGATGAAATATCTTTTATTTGGACCAAAGTTTTGTTCATCCATTGGAAGAATGGAATGGTCATTTTTAGATGATTTTCTATATCAGAATACCATAAATTTCTTATGGCTTTTGTTTCTTCCTTGGAATAAATTTTCAAAAACCTATCTGTTTTTTTTTTTTTAAGGGAATTAAAATTCTTTCTTTAGAAAATCCTTATCAAATTGAAAAGATTCTTTTGAGTTAATAGTATTTAGCTCATTTATTTGAGACAAAGTTATAGAATTTGGTTGATAAATTGCTTCTGGAATATTTGGTTGAAAATCCACTCCTTCTAACTTAGTCGGATTTTCTTTTGGATCAGTGTTTTGTTTTGGTTCTGATGTTTGATCAACGTTTCTTAATTTTTTGAGTCTATTTAATCCTTCATGTAGACTCGGGTTTTACTAGGAACATTACTTGGAGTAGGGGATTGTACTAGATAGTATGGAGCAGGAGGAGTTGTCGGTTCTCTTCTGGTGATGAAAAGAAACCTAATTTTTATGCTCCCATCATCAAATCTTTAAACAAGAGATGAGTTCCTATTTGAAACAGAGGGTCAATGTGGTAGTACTTTTTGTAACAACCATTTATTTGGGAGTTTAACCTCGTCTCGGCTTAGAGGGTTTTGGAATAAAACTTTTAGTGTTTTGAGGTTTGATTCAAGTAATATGGTTTTTCTTTTGGGATATAACCTTTTAACTTTTGGAGAAATTGTTGATTTTATTGCCTTAGAGTATATTCTATATACTAAGGTAATGGTTTTGGTTTCTTCCACATAATTATTGTTATGTGACTGGATATGGAGCAAAAGACTATCTAATATCCTTGGATCATCCAAAGTTATAGTAAAGTTTGGGTAACACTGTGTGTACCATGGACCTTTATGTAAGTTAGTTTGGAATATAGATAGGGTTGATTCATGAAAATCAGTGTTTCTAGCATCTCGCAACCATACCAAGATAGGCTGAGTGATATCAGTACGATGTAGTGGAACAACAGATAATTATATTAACTTATGTGGAGGAAATTATAATTATCTTTCCTATGTTTGATTAGAGAGTCTTGATATAGATTACGTATCTCATGTTTCCCTGAAAGACTAATAGTCTTTTCTACAATTTTGATTTTATAGTCTTGCTTTGGACTAAAACTTTCTATTTTGATAAATGGATTTTGGGTGTTCTTTAGGTATCGACCAGTTTCTTAAATCTTGTTCTATATTTGCTATTTTGACTTCATGTTCATTGTTGACGTCTTGATAAAAATGATTTAGATCCGTGTCATTGATCATCTTAGAGCTGGAAGAAGATTCTGAAGCTGTTCTCCTGAACAGGTCCATTGATATAAGCAGTATTTTCTCAAGTCTAACAAACTATTAACCGATACTGTGTAGTACTAGGTTACTGTTGATCAACGGTCTCAGTGCCACTCTCCTCACAGGACTTACTGCCAGGACCACAGTCTCGCCTATACAGGTGATTGCTATGTAAAGTATTTGT